>JABVXV010000207.1:0-113619 GCA_013365325.1 Dipetalonema caudispina | reverse complement strand
ATTATTATTATTATTATTATTATTATTATTATTGTTATTATTATTATTATTATTATTATTATTATTATTATTATTATTATTATTATTATTATTATTATTATTATTATTATTATTATTATTAATTATTATTATTATTATTGCCATTATTATTATTATTATCATGATACTTTATTGACTTTTCGATGCCATAATTATAATTTGACATGGTCGAAATCATGGATCATACTAATCATTTAAATTGTTTTACAAAGATTATCATAAACAAAATCGCTATCTTTTTCATGACAGGCTAGATTTTCTTCTTAGAAAGAAAGTTTGAAATGAGCATTTAGTAACCAGTTGTTAATTTATTTATTTTGAATTGTTGCATTTACAAAGTTATATGAGGAAAGGTTTCCAAATTAGTTTTACTGTAATTTATGATTAATATCAGGCATGCATGCTAGTATTTTGTCACCAATTTTGACAATATAATAAGAGTAATTTTAATTAACTATGAATAAATTCATATATTATACTGCAGTTTTAAAGAACAGATTTTGATTTTTTCCAAAATTTAAGCCCTAAATATTCTTTTCAGATGCTTTGAATAGTGTTTCACAAGTTGCAGTAAATTAAGTCTAGAAAAATGAAAAAAAAAGTCTGAAAGCTATCAGTTTACTGGAATTTGGATATAGAATTGAAATAATTAAGTAGTTTATTTAGGAAATCCGAAGCTAATCTTTGCTCAAAAATTAAAATTTCAATATGCAGGATTATTGCTGACGTGTCATTCAGTATGGGGAAGATGGGCCAAATAATCGGATCGGATTTTGTCTCTCTCTCCGGTTATGACTTTCGAAAATTTGTCAAAGGATGGAGTAATTGTAAAACATCGAGTGAGCTGAAGAGAAAAGAATGGAAGAAAAGAGAGAGAAACGTAAGAAAGTAAAGTGGAAAGAGCAAGAAGACGATGGCTTAAGTAATAGCTTAAGTACAGTTTATCCGAGATATCTCAGGTTAAATTTCTAGTATATTATAGTACTTGATCTGAAAGTATAAAGTTATCTGTTTCATCAAATCTTCGCCTTATTTGTAATTTAAATTCCTAAATGTTTAAAATAATTTTAAATATTTGCTTCAACGAAATATTGACCTTAATGATTTGGCAGCAGTAAGAATTGAAATCTTTTTCATATATTATCTTATTAAAACAAAAATTTTAATGCACATTATGTGTTAGTTTTTTTATTTCAATAAAATTTTTTAAAATTTTTGACTCCAAACGTTAAAGATTTATTACCATGACACTATTTCTAATCATTTTTTTTTTCTTTATCACTACTTTCTAAAGTATGTCTTCGTCCATTCTTTCTTCCTCTCTCTCTCCCTTTCTCTCTTATTTTTCCTCTCTTTTTTCCCTATGCAATTTCGAATGTAATACAATTAATTATATGTGATATCATCATTTTTCACAAAATTTAATCTGAATAAAATAATGTGTGAATGGTAATAATCTGTCTGATAATATGTATGATTAATTCAAAATATACAGAAATTATTTTGAAGTTTTCAGCAATTCGAGATGATACTATCATTTATTAATTGATAAAGAATAGTTAGGTTGAAAATTATGGATAGCTTTATAAGTGTTAATAGATTAAATGAAATATTTCGATGCATTATTGACAGTATTTTTTTTTTTTTTTTTGTAAAAAAAAGATACGTAACACTTGATTACATCATCTATCAAGTAACCAGATGTATACATAATTGACGTAGATTAGTAAATATTTAAGTGAATTTGAATTCATGGTCTACTGCTTTAAATATTATTCAAAAAAGCAATCATATTTGTGGTGTGAAATTGAATGTTTGTAATAAAGTGGCTGTTTTATTTTCGAATTTAGATCCTTAAATTAAAACAGAACATGATAAATAAAGGACATAATAGTCTGACATGAAATATTTAATATTTATTTCAGGTTTTTGATAAATTCAACTTTCTTCTTTAGTAATTTCAGGAATAAACTTCAAATTGTTTGATCTTTCTTAAATATTATATGAATGTATGATACCAATATCAATATTTTAAATGAGACAGGTGAAGAAAAGCAACTCGACTGTAAATCCATAAAAATTAAATTTCCTTCAAATATTTCAAAAAATTTTTTCTATTCTTTTGAAAATTTTGCTCTCGTTATTGAAGCGTATATTTTGCTCATTAAATGTTAGAAATTAGCTTGGCTAGTCAAACAATTCTGGCTGCATTATACTTAACAAATGACGCCTCAATAATTTGTCTACTTTGCTTTATGTGCATATTGGAAAAAAAATATTGGAATTTGAGGATTTTTTTTAAGACCTAAAAATTTAAGCAATTCATTTCGTTATTAGCTACACAACATCGAAAGCTTTTCCTCACTATCATATTAATCGATCAAAGGATTTGCATGTATTTCGTAAATTTCTTTGCAAATTATTCAGTTATTTTATTTCGTCGAATTAAAATTTGAATTTAAGCACCAATAAAGTGTATATGCTGCATAAGGTATTGGTTCAATTCCCTCTTTTTTTTTTCTTAAACTCCAAAGAGACTATGATAAAATGAAAAGAAATATTTAATTTTGTAAGCTAAAAAAAGAAAATGTTTAAAATTTTGTGAAACTTTTTTAGTGGAGCAGACTTTCGGAGAATATTAAGTGTAGGGATGACTTCTTTAATATTTCATAAATTGTCTGGCTTGCAGTACTGCTCTGAAGTACTTTCAAAAACTTCCTTTACAATATATGTTTTGATAGATATTGCAGTTCTTGACCACCGGTCATTTTTACGATGTACCGAAATGAGAAACTAGCAGGTAGACCGAGAAACTTTTGATTTTATCTCTTAATTTCTAATTTGACTTTTTTTCTTATTTCGAAGAATTTCGGAACTTCTGATTCTGATTTTCATTTTTGTTTTTCGATTTGAAAACTTTTGCAGTTTTGCGGTTTGATAAAAGAAGTTAATTGTGAAATGACGAATAGATTTCAATTTGTTCAAATATAGGAAATATCAGCTATGAATAAGTTACATCGATTTTTTTCTAACAATTGGTTTCGTTTGCAAAGAACGGAAAGACCGCGGATCCACCGATTTTCTACGTTGTCGTGGCTTCCATCTGAAATTTTCATTCAATTTCAATATCAACGAAAAAAAAATAATTTAATTATATTTTACAGCAGTATTTTCAAGAATTAAGCAATAAATAAAGCAATATTGACTAATTTCCACTAATGAAAATTTTCCTTTCTTTTTTTAAATCATGGCAATATCAATTAAATGATTGATTTCATCTATAAATTTCACAAAATTACTTTAAAAACAATTTAGCACAAATGGGAATTTCAAATTCTTTTTGTTATCTCAAAAATAATAAAGGAAAAAAAAAACAAAAAGTGAAAATTATGCTAACTTGTCGACACATTTATAAATTGTAGCAAAGGCACCCCAATAACGACATCCAATTTGTCCAATCATACCCATTTGACGATTTAAACATGCCAGCAAATGTAAACGCTGAATTTCATTTGTTATCAATCAAAATTTGAGAAAAATAAATTGATAAATTATTTAAGTTTCATCAAATTTCATTCAAAAGAAGCATCATACTGATAAGAACATTTTCACTGATAAGTAGAGCAATTATTTAAGTTAATTTTAAAATAATAAATATTCCATTCCTAAGCCTTTTCAGATACCACTCTTCATCATACTTATTTTAATCAATACGAATTACTGAATATAAATAGTTTTTGCAGTGTAAACTATAAAATAAAATATCGTGTGTGTGTATATATATGTTTGTCTGTGCATGTGTTCAATAATCAAAGACTTTAATTTACGTTGAACTTTGTTCAGAAATAATTTGAAACTATAAAGTTCTTCTCTATTCCATTTTCATTTATAAATTAAAATGGCTCAATTAAATTTCAAAATATGATTTGAAAAAAAATTTCTGTTCTAACTTGTGTTTGTACCATTCTTGCACATCGATGTTGTCTATTCCGTATTGCCAAATCTTCAGCTGTATGACCCATACAATTAGTTAATTGTAATGCAGCTAAACTCCATCCCTAAAATAATATCCTATTAAAGTTACTCACCTTTTGTGTAATATTTAAAATTAAATTTTAAAAGATCTAAATTTTGCTTATTTCAATAAAAAGAATTTGAAAAACCTTTGCAAGCGTATCAACCATGAAATTCATTAATTCATCACGACCTTTCATTGCTGCATACATTAATGCTGTATTACCAAGCCTATCTTGTGCATGAAAATTGCAACCATTCTGCAAATTAAAGAAAGGAATAAATTTAAGTTCTAATCTCTCTTTTACATGTATCAAATAAGTGTGAAATTTTTCTTGAACAAATTTCAATTAATGATCAAAATTTTGAAATAACTTTTTCACTACATATTCATATATGCAAAAGGTTAACAAATATACACAAAAACAGATAGAGAGATATTGTATATGCTTACTCACATTCATAAATTTTTAATTTATTTTAGAATTGATATAAAATTAAAATTGATAAATGAGGAGGGACGATCTTACAATTTTAGCAATTAATAAACCCTCTTCAGTCCTATCATCCTCAATGCATGCATACATTAGTGCTGTTCGTCGTTCTCGTTTGTCTTGAAAATTGATATCTGCGCCACGATCAATCAATAATTGAATATATTTGAGCTAAAATTAATTTCAGTATTAAGTGAATATGAGAAAGAAACTATCTTTGATTGCTTATCAATTTCATAAGTAGTTTACACGTGACACGTCATTTATGGCATGTCAAACGAATCGATGAAGCATTTTAAGATTGTTTGCAAAATTCTTTTATGAATATATTTAAAAATATACTTGAATTGATTCGCTTTACGTTTTTCATCCAGTTATCTCTCTTTCTTTTCTATCAATTTTGTAGGAAAGTGTGCTAAGTTTAAGAAAATTTGAAATGAATAAGTAAAATCAGAAAATGAAATACTATTAACGTCAATGAAGGATTAACTTACCCTGTTTCCTTTATTATTAAGATATTTAATCGTTGCTATAAGAAGCGATTCACCATTTAAATGAATTTCATTAGGATTTGATTCTGGCACTGCCTGCAATATTTCAGAAAAAAAAGAAAAATGTAGGTTCTGAAGTAAAATTAAATAGTTCTCAAGAAATGCTTTGATCTTAAATATATTTGGAAAATATTTCCCTTTTTATATTAATTTAATTTTTAAAATTAATCATTTTCTTTGCAAAATTAGCAGAAAATTTTTGGTCACATTTAATAAAAAAGCCAAAAAATTCATTTTTTTTCATTTCAGAGTAAAGAACAAATTGAAATACTTGAATTTTTTCCTTGTAAATTTGTGGTAAGGCAAGATTTGCAGCAAGTGCTTTAGCTTGAATTGTATGAAGATGACCGAGTAGCCATTTCCGAATGTCATCATCATCCGGACAAATCAATTTCTTTCCTGATTGCATCTGAAAAAAATGAACATCTGAAATCAAAACTTTGTTAAATGTAAAATATCACATTTAAATTAGGTCAGATTGACAAAAACAAACGGAATAATTAATGCTTATCGCAAAGATGAAATGAATGAAATGAAATGAATTGGTCAGAGCTGAATATCTTAAAAATGAATAAAAGAGAGAGGATGAAAGATGAATAATATTAAGAGAAGTGAGATGAAATGAAAAAATTTGAAAGTATCGGAATTTAAGAAATAGATTGAGCTTGTTCTAAAAAATGAAAATCAGTGAATAATTAAAGAAGTATAGCTTAGTAATTGTAAAAGTGAAGGAATTTTTTTTGTTTAGCATTTTAAAATTGCAAAAATTTTTCCAATAACATGAAATTCGTTTTTGTTGGTAATGAAATTGTTTAAAAAAGATTTGTAACATTAATCGATAATAGTATATCAGGGGATTTTAAACTGTAAAATCGAAAGAAAATTTTGATAAATTCCTTTAATTTTGTTTATAGGATTCAATTCTTAACTTAGCCATTTAATAGAAATTCTAGCTCACATACACAAATATCCGCACAAATATATTTCTCGTTTTCCAGCCAAAATTGTTAACATAAGTCTTGGCCATATCTTGGATCTTCTTCTTGTTTTTTTTTTAGTCTATTTTACAAATGACATCGTGCCAATAATTTTGTAATATAATTGGTGAAACTGTAATTTGAGGAATTTTCGCATTATTGTTTATCACGAGAAAACCATTAACAAAGAGAGTTGTAACAAATTTAATAGATTTGATGATTGTATTATCAGCAAAAGGGAAGTAAATATGGAAAAAGTGCAAAGTCAAAGAACGTTTGCTGAATGAATGTTTTCCTTTTCATTTTTGAGAGTGAAATTTCACTCAAATGGAATTATCAATTGATTGAAAGAGTGTAACTTTTGAGGAAGAAAAATTAATAACTAAAGAAGAAAAAGAAAAAAAGAAAAAAGTATTCCTCCGTAGAGATTATTTTCAAGTAAAATAAAATACTTAAATAAAAATTGTATTACGATATATTCATGCAAATTTGAATAATTATTAAAGAAATTATTGAATATTTAGGAGAAAATGAAACAGATCGGAAACATTTGGGAACAATAATAAGAAAGGAATGACAAAAAAAAAAAAGAGAGAGAGAGAAATGAGAAGATAATTGGGAAAAATTCGACATTAACTACTATTCCTTTGAACGATCCACCAGCATCATTCATTGGAATAGCTAAGTTTGGCCACTTCAATTCTCTGCGTAAATAAAATCTAAAAATTAGTCAAACTCAATCATTCCACCCGTTTTTTTTATTCGATTTTTTTTTTGCAAAATCTATTGTAATTTAAAAGGAAAATTATCACTAAAGACCGATGAATTATTTGAAATTCATCGGGAAAAAAAAAAAGATATATTATTCTAAAATTTCATTGCAAATTATCATTACTGTATTAAATGATATTTTAATAGTAAATAGACTAGATGATCTTAACTTTACCTAATTACTAATTTATACATAATTATACTATTAAATCTTAACTTGCTCAATTACTATTAGTTTATATAAGTTGATTTATTCCATCCAAATTTGTTTTTTACTGTGATTTTGCTTGATATTACATTCAATATGTATTCTTTCGTAACACTTCTGTAATTATTTGAATTTATAATGAATAAGCACGAAGAAGTTACACAATAACAATGATAATAATGACAATGATAAAGAAATAAGAATGAAAGCGACAATAATGATGGTAATGGTAATAATAATAATAATAAGGGAAAAAAGAAGAAGAGGATAAAACAATGATAATAATAATAGTGATAATGTTGATGATAACAGCAATAATGGCTAAACATTTCAACATAATTTTTAAGAATACTTACAAAACTATAAATATTGTTCAAAAAGGTATATGCAACATTCTAATAAGGAAAGAATTCTTTTTTGTCTTCTTCTTTGTTTCATCTTTTTTTGTTTTGTTTTATTTTGCAAACTTTTCATTTAATGTATAAATGTACGAAAATTTCTTTATTCAAAACAAAAAGAAAAAAAGAAAGAAAGAAAAAAAGAAGTTTTTAGCTTAATTTAAAAAGGCGATAAGCTGCTTGAGTGTTGACGATTTGTAAAATTAACATGGTTGCTTTCTGCGCCCTACATTTCACTTCATTTTTATGACAAACAAAAAATCAGCCAATATTGGATAATAACAAAAATTATTTCTAATAAATATACATATGTAGAAGATATTCATTACTGAATTTCCAGAAATGATAAAATGTTTTAAGATAAAATAATATGCTTAACAGATAACAATATAATAATAAGTTATAAAAAGGTTAGCAATAGGAATTAATGAACTTATGATTTGTAGTGATTTATTTGAAGCTCATCAAAATAATGAAATAGTTTTAATACCCAATAAAAAATAATGAAAATATAACCAATTAATAAATTTGGATCATCAAATAAGCATTTATTTAAAGCCAAGGCAATAAAATCTTCCAATCTAATTCTAAATTAAATATGCAAATAGTAATTAAAAGCAATAGCAGTACAAATAATATCGCTGAAAAATTTGTTTCTCAAACATAGTGCCATTGATAAAAACAATAATTTTTTTTATTATATAAAAATTAAACTATCCATTTTTTTCTTTTTTTTTTTTTGGATCGGCAACAATTTTTAGAAGCTATTAAATAATTTTCCCTACTAACAAGTAAGCCATATTTTTCATCAAATTCAAATAACATTGAAAAAAAAAAAAAAAAAAAAGAAAAAAAAAATTGGCATTTGTTTGCAACATTTGAATGAAAAACATTAATCAACCAACAATGTTGTTTATTATGCCTTATATTATAAGCTATTTCATTTCCTCACATTGCAAAACTTGGCTGCTTTTTTTTGGAGCCAATAATTTGCTAGAAATGGAATTATCATTGGATATATTGTAAATCAATATGATTAGAATGATCAAATTGTTCAAGAATTTACAAAAAAAAAAAAAAAAAAAAAAAAGTGAATTTACAAAATAAAAGTGAAATTAAGAAGATAGAATATTGGAAATGAAAGAATAAATAACATGGAATAATTGTCATCAAGGAAAAAATAATTAATACTTTCCTTTTCTTTTTCTTTTTTAGAATCTATTCTAATTCCAAGTGTTATTTTGCAATGATTCTTGGAAACAATTATATGTATGATTAATTTTACTAAATAAAAAAAAAGTTTTTTTTTCAGCCAATCTTCCAGAGAAATTAAATTTTCCCTCAAAAAATTATTCAACATTTCAATTTCTGCAGCATCACTAAAATTTTGCATTTTCCTTGTTAGTAAATTTAACAAGCATTGAGATTAGATGAGAGAGAGAGAGAGAGAGAGGGGAGGAAAGGGAAGTAACAAGAAGAAAACAGGAAAAGAGGAAAAAATTATAAACAAAAGTGAAAGTGACAGCTAGATGAGAGAGAGAGGGAGAGAGAGAGAAAAGAGAAAAGAGAAATCTCTTCACCATCAATGAAAATAAGTATAACTAACGTTTCAGACATCAATTGTAATTTCATGGAAGCATTAACAATTTTCAGTAAATTTCCATTCTTTATACCAATAAATTTCTTTTTTTTTTTTTTTTTTTTTTTTTATTAAATTCATATTTCTTATCTCGCAGTTAGTCTTTTGAGCAACAAAAATTGAAATTGAACGAGAAAGAGAAAGAGAGAGGGGAAAAAGGACAGGCAACGAAATTTTTAAAATAATTTTTTTTTTTTCTTATGCTGAAATACAATTGGCAGCTTTTTCAAATATTTTGTGACACATTTTTTTTTTTTTAAGGATGATTTATAAACATATAGCATATTATATATGGTTAATAGGGCATTTTTAACTCATTCCAATTCATGAAAGTTTATTCATTGAAAAAAGTGGAAGAAATTTTTGAAATATGTTTGAATTATTATAACATCAAACTTCTAACAAATCAAACTGATACTTCTGCAAAATTATAACTGCCAAATCGATCTGATACTTATGCAAAACAAATTTATCTAAATCACCCACGTACAAAAAAGGAAAAAGAAATGCCAATTTTTTTGATAATTTGAAGTTAATAATTTTCGATTTATACTATTGATTACTACATTACATTAAATAAATTACATAATATTGTTGAAATGTAATATAATCTGAGTAAATTATTGACCTTTTTTTTTGCGCAAAAAGCAAAAAAGTTACTTGTTGTCATTGCAACTGATGATGAAAACACATATGAATGCCATGTAAAGTAAATATTTAACAATAGTTTACATTAAATTATATGTTTCTCTAAAATAATTTTTCATACAAATAAAATTTTCCGCAGAAAATTATCAACAAAAATTTAAGTCATTTCAAATTTAAATAGAATTTTCGCACTTTATTAACCAATACATTAAATAAACATATATGCATTCTGTGCATTTAGTAATAAATTCGTCGAAATATACGTATATGTATATATATAAAGAAATTTAATTTAGAAATTATTGATAAGAATTTGAAACATTTCTAAGTTAAAACAAAATTTCGCTGCTTCATGAAATAACGAATTAAACAAACAATGGTAAGGAAATGAACAACTAAGAAAATTGGACATCTTGTAATAATAATTTTTGATTAATCAAATGAAAAAAACATAAAAAAATTGCTTGTTGTCAATTTTTGCTCTAAAATATGTCTATCAGTAATTAATTAAAACCTTTCAGTGTAAAATGCAAGCAAAATCTCTTGGTTATGTATTGCTTGAATACTTGTTATGCCTATTAATTATTAATTAAAACCTTCCGATATAAAATGCATTTGAAAGTAAAATCCATTTGCTTTTCAATTAGAAGATTTAGATGCAAAATGAAATTTTATACTTGCAAATTGATCAATCGCTTCTTGCTATGCTACCAATGAAATGAAGTTAATTAGAACGATTGTTGGTTCGAAATGCTTGCAAAATTGGATAATTTAGAAAAAATCTCGATCAAAAACCAACTTTTGCATAAATAATAAATGGCAATTTTACTTCATATCCTTCTTTTCTTTTCTTTTAGGAAAATTTTTGTTTGATATCATTTTAGAAGGGTCAATGTTTTCTATTTAAGGAATAATATATGTCTTCATTTGTTCCTAATGTCATTCCTTTATTTGGTGCTTTTACGATCGCAATTAAAAATACGAATTTATTTTTTCCTATCCTTAAATTTTATGCCACAACATCTAACACTTCTTTTTTTACAAAAAAAAGAGTGAGACCTTTGAAAAGACTCAAAAAAAAAAAAAAAAAAATTTGATATTATTCAATCGTTAAACTAATCCATTTCAATTTACCGTCTAATCAAATAGCTTTTCTAATCAATATCTAGTTTATACATATATTTATATTTTATTTATTTATTTCCATTTAATCATAATATTAAGCATGAATAAACTTATGAGATTTGGTTTATTTATGAATGAAAAATATAACGTAAGCATGAAAGAAATGAGGAAGAAATTTGAATAAGCTTAAAATTATATGAACTTGGCTATATTTTATCTGATTTTTTCCTCTTTCTTTTTCTTTTACAGCTTTTCCTTTCTCATTTTTTTTCAATTTTCATCTCTTATCCATTCATTCATCTTCCTTTTTGCATGTGAAAATTAGTCGTACAACTGAATAATTCACCTTTACAGGAAAGTGCTTTTAACTACGAATAAAATCATTATGACTAATGTTTTTGCTAATTTGACCTTCTGCTTGAAATTTCATTTTAGTCCAAACTATAAATGGGAATAAGTGAGAGAGGGGAAAAATGTTTTTTGAATATAATTATGCGATTAATTAATTGTAAAAGAAGAAAAGGTTAAAAATAAATTTGAAAAAACCAATCTTAGGAGGGAAAAGTTTAGAAAAAAGAATCTTTTCACAATTAGAAATGTAGTCGTTGATATTAACTAATAGTATAAAATGGTTTTTAAAATTATTTAAATTTGTCATTTGTACATTAATGAATATTTTATTAGATTCTTTTTTCTCTTTGATTGGTTAGTGCTAATTATATGTTAAGTTTTAATTTTGATTTTGACTCTATTTCGTTATTGTATAAATTGCTAATAAAAATTAGAAATTAAACTATACTGCTTTATTTATCTTTTTTAAAGCAATTAATTAAAATTAAATTTAATACCAAATATATAAGAGTATATGTAATAAAATAATTAACATTAGATACAACAAATAATAAACATATTTTTGGAAATCTTCCAGTAAAATTGATTGCACACAAATATGATATTCAAAATATTGCAAATATTATTCAATCGTTAAATCATGTCTACCACTTTAATGTCCTTTAATGCACTATCCTACGTATAAATGTGATGATCAGCGCTATAATACCGCTGTAATATTATCAGCATTTCAGTTTGACCTTTTCACTGCTGTATAAGTCATCAATAGTCAATGCTATTTTTCAACAATTTCTCAAATATTGGCTGAAAAAGAAAATTGTAATCATCAAATTGGAGAATATTTTTCAGAAAATGTAATAAATAATTTATCAATGATAAAAAATACGAATCATTTCGAATATAAACTTCAAATAAATGTTCCTTGCAAATAATTGATACTGTCTTTTGATATTTTCTTGATTAAAATTTTGAAAATTTTTAATGGAATAGTTATGCAATGAAATTCTTACATTATTATTATCTATTTATTTTTTTGAATATAACACTTTAACCATTTCTTTCGCCGACAAGAAAAGATATTATTAAACTAACATAAATCTTATCTGCTATTACTAAACTATTGAAAGGCATTTCGATATTGACGAAAAATGAATCAAAAGAGAAAAAATCCACTTAAGATGCTGAAGATGTCAATTTGCGCAAAATTTTTTCTTCCTTATCCTATCCAACAGCATATCAGAACTATCATTTTTACTGTTATCGGCTTGTTCCCCAATGAATTCAGAAAAACAAAAAGAAAAAGAAAAAAAGAGAAAGGGAGAGAGATCCATTCCGGAAAAAAAGGCTTTTGTTTTGATTACTTTTTTTAAATGAATTTAATCGTTAAACTTAGATAAATTGAATTTAACCAATTAATTTAGTTAGTTAAATTGAATTTGATCATTCAACTTGAAATTCATTTGTTTATTTGTTTCTTTATTTCATATTATATTCAATTCAACTTCCAAAAGATAACAAATAAAACAACAAAGTAATGCATACGAGAAATAATGGAGCAATGGTAGGCGCAATAATCACAGCTTCAAAAATAAATTTTCATTCTATGCTTTGGATTTTGCCGCCTCTATTTTCTGCTTATAAAATGTTTAATTATGAATTTCGCAATCAAAACTAAGCAATTTTTATAAATTTTTCACTGCAATAATATTCGAATGATATACAGAACAAAAGTAAAATTTCGCTTTTTTTTTCATTTTACATTTTTCTCCGACAGGTCAGATGTTGAAATGATAAAAAACTTAACTAAAAGTGCTGAAGTGTGTAAAAGAAGAAGTCCAAGTTAAGTTAAAAAGAGAAAATTAAAAAGTAAAACTTTTTCTACCAATGCTTAGAAATGAAAATTTAAAAAATTTTGAGCTTCAACAAAAAAAAAAAAGAAAATTCATTCGTATAAAGACACAATCTTTTTGATTGCAGTACATTTATTCGCACCTGATTACTGATTACTTATCCGCGATAATGTAATCGCCGGAGTATTTCAATATCAAACGACTAAAAATTAATTTTTAAGTTTATTAAAAATAAAAGAAAAGAAACAACGAAAACAAGCAAAGATATGTTAGACTAATTGAAAAAAAAAAAGGAAACAAAAGAGCAATATGATAAACAATCAATCTTTTCCCAACTACAAATTGAACAAAATGATTTCAATTTTTATTAGAGATAATAATTAAAAATTGATTTCCGGAATTATTAATAATTAGAAAAAAGACCAAATTAACTTTCACAACGTGGGAAGTAAAAAAAAAAAAAGTGAAGGTAAAAGAAGAAAAAAGAAAAAATAGTAATAATAAAGAATTGAAAAAAAGGAAATTGATGAAATACTAACAAAAAAAAAAAAGAATGCCTTAGTACGATTCATTAGTATTTATTGCTTTTATAATAATAATAACAAAATGGTTTTCTTCTTATGACGATAATGTCGGCATATCGATGGATATAAAAGAAATATTTCTCATTTAAAATTGAAAATTATCATAGAAAATATCAATATCTATGATTCATTTCATAATTATACATATTCTATCTAAACTAACTATAAATATTAGCGAAAAAACAGAGAACAATTGCATTAGACGTATTAAAAATTAGAAGAAAAAAAAAGAAAATTAAAGTAAATTCATTCTTTGAAATTTTTAACAATACTGATTAGATGGTAAAAATTTCTCACAAAATTACTCACATTTGACACTATTACTATGAACTGTCGTAGAAAATAATAATTAAAATGATTATGATTTTACCTGCTGAATCATTTAAAGCTGTGATTGAAATACAAAAAGAAAATTCTTAGCAAATACTTTCATTATTTTTATTTCATTTCAAAATTTTATGAGTAAATTTTAGCAATTATATTAAGATCATATGAGAGACAAAGATCAAGTAGATTGATAATATGATAAAATTTCAATCATGATTCATTGTAATATTGTCATTTTATCCTTAGAAATGTTAGTATTTACAGCGACAACAAAAAAATGTTGGAAAGATCCTAAAATTTTCACAACAGACTGCATCATTGTCGCAAACCATACCTGATATTTTAAAGAATGGCGAGACCATATTATGAAAGGAAATTGGTATATGATCGGAGGGATTTGGTGAAATTTTGTAGTTAAATCTATTACGAGGAGATTTTGGGGATTTCATATTGTATGGCATCCTATCATTACTTCTCTTTAATTGCCGTGATATTATCGCGAATAACTTTAACATAGTCAGAAAGAATGATAGAATATTACAATATAATGTTTTTGTTTAGAATTATGCTATATCACTGACAAGTATGCTTAAATATTAAAAAGTATCTTCTAGTATTATTAGGAAGCATGTATGGAGATCATTGTGAATATACTGCTTATTAGAAAGTATATTATAGTGTTGGAAATTATTTTATATTATCGGTAATAGTACTGCAGTGTTATATGGGCTTTCAGTTAAATCGAACGAAAAGAGGAAGAAGATGTCGGATTCATCGTCGGATGAAGATGAAGCGGTGCCAACACAATCAGTTGAGGAGCAAGATGATGACATAACATTTCAGAAATTGGTCATTCTTACTATTTGATAAGATACTTTTTACTCGCTGAAATTAAGGCATTATTTGACTGTTATTATTTTTATCTTGACTTTCAAGAGTTGCACTCATAATGCAATACGGGACGTAGTGGCTTTCTGTCTAGATTAAAAGTCCATTATTTGGACCAAAGTAGAGAAGACTATGAGAACGACACAAACGGACATAGATTTAGAAGTATTTATGCTTATCTAATATAATAAACATTGGAAAGAATCGGTAGAAGGATTGCAAGTTGTGATTACCACACAGGTTTGACATTGTTTTAGGCGAAAATTTTAAGAAAAACTTGAAGGCTTACTTTATCCTTTGGGAATTTTGCTAGCAGTGTCCATTTATGAAGTCATGCTATTATCAGCAGGTAAGGGTATGAATATAGCAAGCGCTTTTGATATTCCTTTTTAAAGTTGTTTTTATTTTCAGGGCGTTACTGATGTTCTTTGTGAAGCATGCGATCGCTTAAATTGGAAAAAACCTACGAAAGTGCAAATTGCAGCTCTGCCACATGCATTTAAAAAACGTGATATAATTGGTCTCGCTGAGACGGGGTAAGTTTTTTTTCTCCTGGTTATTTCTAGTCAAGTCAGGAACTGATGTAATAAAAGGTTTTGTGTCACCATTTCCTAATATTATCACTCTTTCTTGAGATATTTTTATGCTAATATAATGCAAATAATGCTTAACGAAAGATGATGTTGATGTGGCGTCGTTTTATATTTCACCGTTTTCTTTACACAATGAAATATATTGAGCTTTTTTTTTCCTCCCCGTTAGCGATATAAAAAGAACAAGTGGGTCGTAATTCTGTCAAGAAAGATAAGCATTTAAGACAAGGGTGTTTTGTGAAAAACTTTCAGTTAATTGTAATTCTTGTATTTGTATTCAGGAATTTGAAATCCGGGAAACCATTTTTAGATCTGGCAAAACTGCTGCATTTGCAATACCGATATTGCAAGCTTTACTTGAAACTCCGCAGAAATTATTTGCTTTAGTGCTTACTCCAACCAGAGAGTTAGCTTTTCAAATCGGCGAACAATTTGAGGCATTAGGTGCTTCTATTGGAATCCTTATTGGTATGTTCATCTCTATAGTGTAGAATGTTTTTATTTGAACTCTCTTGAAGTTTTTTTCTCTCATCTTATGCTTTTTCAGCCGTGATTGTTGGTGGTGTAGATACAGTGACGCAATCGTTAGCCCTTGCGAAACGTCCGCATGTTATAGTTGGTAAGTTCTAATGTCTCAACATTTTCGTCTGCTTCGAAAATTTCCAAATTTTAATCGAAGTTAAGCCAACTTTGCTGTCTGCCCTAACTTTGCTATTAGGTAGTGAATGAAACGATGTTTTTCAGCTACACCTGGTCGGTTGGTCGATCATTTAGAAAACACGAAAGGTTTTAATTTACGTGCACTGAAATATCTGGTGATGGATGAAGCTGATCGCATTTTGAATATGGATTTTGAAGTGGAATTGGAGAAGATTTTAAAAGTTATCCCAAAAGAAAGACGGACATATTTGTATTCGGCTACAATGACTAAAAAAGTTAGTCCTGGGACCACAAAATCGCTCAGCTCTCTCTCTCTCTTTCTTGGTCTTAATATTTTTACGACTCTATCGCTGTTGGATGTAGCTGTTTCAGAACCTAGCTTCTTGAAATTCCCCGTTTTTTTTTCTACCTGCAACATCCCTGTCAAGTGGTCTTGTTCACCTCTGATATTATTGGATAAAGCATAACAAACACTTTAAGAGAACTCTTGTTACACCGGCTCTTTTAAGAAATTGTTAAATATGAGCCTGAAATGAATTTTTTGTGAATCATGCTTTTGTTGAGTTCATTTCAATTCTGTGGCTTTATCGTATATGAATTATGCTATTGCTTAAATATATCTATTTGGAAAAGTCGTAATTTTCCGAATTTCAGGTAGCCAAACTAGAGCGTGCTTCGCTTAGTGATCCAGTCAGAATAGAAGTCAGTTCGAAATATCAAACTGTTGATAAACTGAAACAGCATTATATCTTCATCCCATATAAATACAAAGTAACTGTTTCGGCTTCAAAATTTCAAGTAGAAAATAAAGTCAAGTAGGAATAGAATAACGAAAACCGACAACAGCATAATATTAAAAAGATTATATTTCCCTCAAATTGATGCTATTATAGGAAGCCTACCTTGTTTATGTATTAAATGAAATGGCCGGACAGACAGCGATAGTATTTTGTTCCACATGTGCATCAGCGTTAAGAACTGCATTAATGCTGCGGAAGCTTGGCTTTGGAGCTGTTCCTCTATATGGCCAAATGAGTCAGGTAAACCTCCAAGAAATAGTATTCTTTCATATCATTTAGTTTGCACTTTTCTTTCTTTTTTTTTTTTTGATTACTTGAGTAAAAAACTGGACCTTAAAGTTTCTATCAAGTACGATTTATAGGCAAAGCGGCTGGGTTCATTGAACAAGTTCAAAAGTAAAGCTTCTACAATTCTTGTTTGCACCGACGTTGCATCAAGAGGTAACTATTTTGAAGTAAAATTTTGTAGAAGAGGACGGTTGGGCACACATACATGTGACTTTGATGTATTGATGAGTTGAGATATATAGGTCCTCTATCATCTTATGTCATCATTACATCCCACTTTTATGCATGTACATGCTGTCAGCAAACATGCTGAAAGAGTTATGGATAGATGATGGAGTATGTTTTAAAATAATGATTCCTTCATCTTTTTTTTGTTTCTTAATTTAATAAGCTGGTTACTTATTTCTGACTTATTTTTGCCAAAAGCGTAGCTTACACTTTCTCCGTTAAATTGTACCATCTTATACTTTACTAAAAAATCGATCTTTCGTAGCAAACTTTTGACTGCTTTGCATGGTAACACACTTGCGCTTGTATTGATCATTTTATTATATCATGCTTTTCTTATCTAAGTATAATGGTATTTTCTAAGTATATTATTATACTTAGTGCGTTATTATATTTCTGTCACAAAGTTACCTCTTGTATATATACACATTCTGCATTGCACCTTCGTAGTTTCGATTCCTGCATTGTTTTGATCTAGATTTCGCTCTTATATATCCTTACTATTTTCTCGCTTTGTTTTTTGGCTTACCCAAAAGAAAAATTATAGGTCTCGATATACCACATGTTGATGTGGTGTTAAATTACGATGTCCCCGCACAATCCAAGGATTATATTCATCGTGTTGGGCGTACCGCTCGAGCTGGTCGATCCGGTGTTGCTGTAACGTTCGTTACACAGTACGATGTTGAGGTCTTTTATTCTGATATATTTGATTCTTGATAATTCCTGGATGCAGGTTTGGGTTCATGAATCGTCCAAATTCCTTTACCTTTTCTTCCACTTCATCTTCCGTTCTTAGCTATGGACATTGCTAGTTTGATTTTGTTTTTAAATACGTCACATTTACTGCTCCTCCGAGTACAAATGTCTTATAATACTTCTGATGGCGTAATCCTAAACTGTAGTTTTGGTTTTCATCGTTTCATTATTCAGATTTATCAAAGGATCGAACGTCTAATTGGCAAAAAACTTCCACTTTTCGAAACAGTAGAGAATGATGTGATGTTACTCGTGGAAAGAGTTGAGGAAGCTCAGAAGCTGGCGAAAAGGGTGCGTGTACTTATCTGGATTTTGATAGTGTTGACAGAAAATAATTTTGTACATCCTTCAGTCTCATATCTCATTGTTTTCAACCACTGATTTAAGGAAGTGAAGGAGATGGAAGAGAAGAAAGGTAGGAAAAGAAGACAGTTTGACGACGATGATGATGAAGTGAACGATGCAGAGGAGAGCAATGCTTTTAGGAAAAAACTGAAACGAAAACAGAAAGGAACTCATAATGGAAGAAGAAAATTTTGATATTTAAAGAGCATTGTTACTATTGAAGTATTTTCTCACTTTTCGGTGTTGGATTTATCAGGAAAGTTAGTTTACTCATTTTTAGAGATAGTACGTTACGTTTCCTTACATCTTTGTGTTTTCTTTTTGTTGGTGGGGATCAGTTGGTCAACACAGGATGGAGTGCATGTATTTTAGAAATTTTCATCTTATTTTTTTATGTCTTTGTGGTCTTCTTGCGTCATTCTTCATGTATTCTGTACGTTGTTTTTATTGATTTTTGTTTATTGTTGCAAATGAAACAAATAACAGGTTGCATGAGTTCCGTAATTGTTCCCAATATATCCATTAAGTGGTAGTTATGGTACGGTTGTCATAACCCTTTAATAAGCAGCAGTTAGATTGCTTGGCTTTGGTAACAGCTAACTTTTTTGACTTGTTGGATTTAGCTTGCGAAAATATGTTCAGCCGTAGTTAGTCATTAGATAATATCACGAAGTTGCGCGCGGTAGTGATTTAAAAGATAATTATGATAATGTGGGCGAAATGTTGACAAAATTATTATGTGGAGAATTCGTTAGTCATACCTGTCACAGAAAGAACTAAGAAAATTTGTTCATCCATAAATCGTTTTGCAATTTCCGCTTATATCAAAATGACTTAATCATCTCACCTTTAAATGAATAACAAAACATGTGGTATTGTGGGCATCCTACGGTGAATTACTAATCGTCAAGTGTAACATTACTATCGAAGGAACACCAAACAACACTTTAATCAATGAAGATGGATAAAGTTGATGATAATGGGATTGCCACATTCATCGTTGTAACGATCCCAGTAAGAGGATCGATCCGACCATGCGATAACCAACTCATTTTCTGGTTCTACTGTCTTGCATGGCCAGAGGCCGTCCCTAAAAATGTGCATTTTCAAGATCTGACTAAGTTCTAGTACGACTTCTGACCTATTATACCACGTTTTCCATCTTATCTTACTCCACTCTCTCTTTTAATTTAGCTATTGTTTCCCAGATGCTTCATCATATAACAATAGTTATAACAAAACAGTAATTAGCTATGGTTTCAGAAAATTCAGATGAAATAGGTTTTACAATGATGAGCATTAAGGAGAACATTATGTGGCGATTACTGGCGTATAATGGCATCATATAACTTCGATGTGTTGTTGAAGAGGAGTTAACTTTCGGAAGAAGTATAAAAGTTTGAAAATTAAAACTAACCGAATAATTTTTTGGCTTAAACGTAGCTCCACGTGTTTTCCAAAACCTCGTCTTCGATATTCCTCATGAACAAAATGATGATGAAAGAAGCCGTCTATATTGAACATTTCGTAAGCTATCGGTTGTCCCTGATGACGTATGATTACATTTGGTAGCGTTCGCAATTTTTCGCTGTAAAAATAATTGCATCATTGAATTTGACATAAATTAAGCGTATTCATACCACTTTTAAAATTAACATTGTAAGGGTAAATTTGTCAAAGATATTTTCTACATTTTTGACCATTTGAAAAAATATTTTGTCTAAACAATAATAATGCAACATTATAGATAAAGAAGATCAACTACTAGTTCTAAAAAATAATTGAAAGCTTGATCGATCTAATATTATCATATTTCGTATTCAGTAAATTTGCTTCGATTAATTAACTAATCGATATTTCCGTATATAAACAAATTTATCTAATTTAGTAACAATTAAAAATATCATCTATTTATTGGCTTATTTTCTATTGAATTCATAAATTCATCCACAATAAAATAGTCCATAATATTCTTCTACAAAAAAAAAAGAAAAAAAATCTTACATAACGCATCGATAATCTCCTTTAATAGCATATTTCCATGTATCATTAATTATTGATGCATCATCTTCCGGTTTATCATCATTATAGTAATATTCATTTGGTAGATATAATTCTTTATTGAGTATTATTTTTTGCTCCTTTTCATTCATGTAATACATATATGATGGATAAACACTTTCTATATATGAAGTTTTTGATTTGACATAAATTGAAATCTATAACAAAACAGATAAGTATGTAAATAATGGTAAAATAACGAGTAAGTACAGCAGCAAAAAAAAATAATACTCAATAAATGCTTAAGTAACAAATAACAACTAATTGATTGAACGTTGCTATCAAAAGTATTTATTTTGATCATGATATATCATTTCATTGATATTGCTATTAGTTATCAATTACTAATTAGCATTTTCTTATTCTAAAAAGCAGCTATCAAAAGAAGAGTAAAAAAAAAAAAAAAAAAAAACAAAGTAGAACTGATTACTAGTCAGATAATAAGAAATGATTGTAATAGTAACAATAATAATGCGCCTATTTGGAATACAATAATAATTATTTAAATAATTTTTAAATTCTATCATAAATTTGTTTCCTTCATCAAAATTTTTTTTGTTTTTATTTGAATAAATATTCATGATAATAACTATAATTGCTATTGCTATTGTTTCATGATAACGATAGCTATAACAAGCATTATTGTCGACAAATTTGTCACCTTATCACATAAGTAATTTGGACTAATAACAACAATTTCTTTAGGTAATTCGATTAATTTGGTAAATTGATTGATTGCATCCAAAAATCCATCCTTTTCGGGATTTTGCGATGGTAAACTCCAAATAAGCAAGAATTCACTGAAATCAAAATGAAAAAGGTTTTAAATTGCCTCGAAATTTTACTTTCTAATTAATTAAAAATTGCTAAACTAACATTCGGAAACGATCTTCGGTATGCAAGAACCATAATTTGGGTTCCATGAATGGATAACCGACAATGCGAAATTTCGTTGCTGGATACCTATAAATTTGACATACTCGAATTTTAGCATTTTCTATTTTTTTGTAATCTTTTTATCTCAATTTTTATGTTGTCGCAATAAAAGAAAAAAGTTGAAAAATTTTTGAAATATCAAATCTTCTATCTCAACACCTTATGAAAATAGAAACAATGATATGGTGAAGATGAAGCATAACGCTATCACTCGGTATTTAACTTAGGTAAATCAAATAAAGTGCTTTGACGATTCGCACTGTAAACTTATTTCGAAATATGGCCGATCTGTAATTTTCTCACTGTCGGGAAGCGCATTATGTCAGCTCACCGAGCAATCTTAACATAGCTGAGAAATGGAATAAGCTATTCGGAAAATTTCCGGCCCAAGAAATGTTAAATCCAATTGAAAAAAAGAGAGAAAGAGAAAAAAAAAAGAAAGAATACGACGATCATAACATATTGAAACTCCTTTACAATATAGTATTAATACTAATTTCAATCACTGCATATCTAATCATCAAGTATTTGAGTATTAAATTCGAATGGCAAAATTTCAAATTAGACTGTACAAAATTTTTTTTTTCATCAGTTAAATGTGAATATTGTAGAAACTTAACTTCTGATTCGATAATTTCGCACGGCATTATAAATGGGGATCATATGAGGTGGATAATTCAATATACTAAGTGCTTGATCCAAATCATCATCAGATGTAAATTCACGAAGTGCACACATTGTAGTAAATGAAACAATCACCAACAAAACTGAAAAATTAATGGCATAAGTTGAAAATCAGTGCCGGAAGTCGTTGTCAGTACACACTCCTTTCTTGTTTCAATTTTTTTAAAATTACACAAACAAAGTTAACGATCTTATTTGTTCCTCATTCCGGTATAGATGGGAAAATATCGATCCCGTGAAAATACTAATTTGATAAAGGAATAAAAATTCAATTAACTAAAAAATTTCGAAATTTAATTAAAGCTTATACCAACAAAGATAATAATTGCAAGCAATGGAAATGAATATTTCTAATTAGCGTATTTAAAAAAAAAAAAAAAAAAAAAGATTTGCTTAACATAAACTATAATTGAATTTTAGCATTGATTATTTTGTTAAACTTCACTAACTAATACCATCGATACATATCAATGTACTAATTAACGATTTTTAAATTTTATCAATACTTATCTTTATAATATTCATTTTCATTCTTACTCCATTATTTCTTATTTTTCCTAATGTATTGGTATATGTGACACTTTATGTCGGAAACCTTTCATCTTTAGATATAATGTAGGATAATGAGAAAGAGACGATATGATATGATATCAATACAATCAACTTTTAATTCATCTTCTCTCTTTCTTGCATTCATTAATGGAATAAATAATTTCGTTTGTATCTCATAACAATTTTCATTTTTATTCTACTTTAAATCTTTTGAGAAACAAAAATTTCATTTCAAAGATTAATAATTACAATACCAAATTGATGTACAAAAACACACACACACACACACAAATGTACACATTAAAATATGTTATATGCTAAATAAAAAAAAAGTTTATAAAGCATTATATAAGCATTTTTCTTATCACGAAATTAAAGCAACAAACTGATAACAGAAAATGTCATCAAACATCAAAATAATTTAATTCAAAATATTACAGTAAAGAAAATGTTCAATTAAAATATTCATTCATCCATTTCTCCAAACTTTTTCTTTTTTTTTTTCTTCGAGGAAGGAAAAAAAAGACGAAAGAAAAAAGATCCAAAATTCTAATTTTATTGCATCTCATTTTCAATCTTCAATTATCAAATTTTGTTTGAAACATGTAAAAAGGGTAAATGAGAGTTTCAGAATTCAAACAAATTAGTAAGCAAAAGAGAAAATGAAATTTTTTACAAAATGTGAAATATATTTAAGCTTGATGTAGAAGGATTTAACTTTTTTTTTTAAATTTAAAAGTTTCCGCTTAGTGAAATCTTTCATTTAGTGAAGAAAAAAACCATTACAATTTCATTTCTAGTTTTAGAATGATTTTCATCCTTTTTAGACATAAAATTTTTCATACAGCAAAATTTTCCCAGTTACCTTTCTAATTTTGGAGTAATTTCCTTTCTTTCTTACATTTCAATTTTGTAAATTTTCGTGTAGTAAAATTCATATCTTTCCAATTTTACAATAATTTTTTGAATTTTAACTTAATAATTTAGCTTTAATTTTTATTGTTGTTGTTGTAGTAGGTTTTCCTTTCTTCAGAAGTGCCAAAGAAAATGAAAAATGAAAAGAACAAAAAAACTAGTTTGAAACTATGATAAATATTGAAGCAATTAAACACAAAAGCGTTTATGTACAATGTATGTCACTCTCTATAAGAATGCCATCTAAGGTGTCATTAACAGTATTTGTCTTTTTTCTTTTTTTTTTTTTTATTTTCAACAAATTTTGTTGAATACTTCCGAAAATATCGACCAAAATGTCACCGAACCATTGTGTATCATCATCTTTCAAATAGATGGTAATTTTTAACAAGTTAGTGTCTTCCTTCCCTCTCTCTCTCTCTCTCTCTCTCTCCCTCTCTTCCCTTTTTACAACCCCGTTATTCTTATCATTTTACATTCTCTTCTCCCGCTATCATATCCCGTACCTCATGCTGAGAACATTGCCACTTTTTATTACTGGTGGAAAATTCGTACGAATTAATTCAACGATTCTTAAAAATACTATTGTTAGATAATATTTCAAATTGTACTTTCATGTTTCATCAATCGATAGATATTTTCATTGCGGGAAATGGGAGTGTTTGAGAAGTTGCAATATTTGTCGTTTTTCTAATTAGGACTTGGTAAATTGCACCTTTTCACATTCTAATCATTTTTTTTCTCTCTTTTCATTTTCGATATTTTTTCTTTTTTTTTTTTGTTATTAATCAACTATCTTTCTTTTTTCTGTAACCATTATTTAAGAAAGGATTGAATTTTTTCCAAATTTAAAATTAAACCTCTTTTATAGAGATATTTATTCCTTTTCAAGGTTAAATTTAAAAATTTACAGTTCTATTTTAACTATGAAAAAATTTATATCTTCTACGACATAATTCAATTTTTGTTTACAGCTATGAATTTCCCTTACGTTTTTTTTTTTTTTTTTTTTTTTTTTTTTGTACGTTCAATATTCATAGACAACAGAGGTAAAAATCATCCTGTTCTGTTCTCAATTATCGGTAAAGTATTTACGATGATAGGTGTCATTGAATTGCTACAGTACGACGTTTTTGAAATTTATGGTGATGGTTGCCGATCAACACTGGAATGATATATCCAGCAAATTGAAATTGTTCACTTTTTGAATTTCTTTAAAAAAATTTCGATTTATCATTCCGTTGTTTACAAATTGATGGTCACCAGATATTCCAAAATTACCAGCAACTTAATGATTCAATAAAAGGTAACATTACAGTTTAAGTTTTTCCCCAAAAAATCAAACTCACCGGTTAACAATTTAAGTGAATTTTAAATATCATTTGGTACAGCTGTCGCAAATATTTTAACTAATCCTATTGGAATAGATAATAAACCAAAAATGTACTTTTTCAATAAGCATTTAAAAAATTTTTCAAATGTAAACAAAAAACTAAACCATTTTTGACGAAATATAAATTTTTTTCTATCATAAAAAAAAAATTTTCAAAGGATTTTCAACACTAAATCAAAATTTTTAAGCTTGAGAAAGTATCATTCTTAAAAAGTTTAATTCAAAATACTGCAAAAAAAAAAAAAAGAAACTCAAATATTTCAGAACTAAAAATGAAAACAATCAACTCCTTAAAATCCAAATTCTAAAATGGTGGAATTTAGACATTTATATTTGGAGGATCAAGGTCAAGTAAATATCAAGCAGCAAAAGATTACAATGATGAAAATTATAAAAAATCCCCATATACCACAATATGTATGGTATTCGGGATTTCATAATTGTAGTAGGATTGACCTTATACAAAATTACAAGAAAGATGTATTGAATTGAATTTCATTACAACTTACCTATACTTTAAGAGATGTTATGACCTAACCTTACTGATCCATACCCATTTAACCCATATCCTAATGACCTTAATTATTGTCCTCAATTAGAAAGTCTTAAGGAGTGATAAAATGATGCAAAATTGCCAAAAAAAAAAAAAAAAATCGAAATATAATCATTCTTTCTACTCTCTTCTAACTTCATACTATTTCCCTGAAATTCATGGAAACTGCATGTAGCATTGTCCAATACACTTCCCTAGTCTGGTATCATTGTCTCTACTCTCCACTAGTTTCATGCTATTTTTTGGAGATAACTTTTTCATTTGATATTTCAAAGATATGCTGCAGTCACTTCTTATCGAATGATATCTGACGTATGACGTATGAGGAAGTGATGTGAGGCGAGGTTTATTATTTCCGTCCCCCGGGATTTCCTGTAGCTTTACAAAGAGCAGATAAGTTGGAAATTTTGATACGCTATTCCAAAATTTAAAAATATTTTATTCTTAAAATCCGTGTAAATTTCACGAGATGATTTGAATTTCCCGAAAGTATTCTTTTATTATCACTCCTGTTAGAATTTTCATTCAATTTACTTCTACTCAAATTATCGTTGTTATTAAATCTTTCACTTAAATTATTACATTTATCAAAGTTGTCATTTAAAATATTATCCTTACCAAAACTCTCATTTCATATCACACTCTTATCCGATCTCGTAATCTTTTTTTTCGATAATGCTTCTAATTAATTCGAAGCCAAAATTGCAGAAACCATGGATGATGCTTCTGTTGACAAAACCAATTATACGTTAGCCCATCTAATGCCGAAAGTTGAAACACAACAGGTTAATTTTAAGTTAATATTTAATAACCTTGAAAAAATTACTCTTTGATTACAGCCTGTTTGAAATATTGTCGCATCACTCTTACGTTATATTTATCCTTGAGTTTTGATGATAATTAATGTTGAAAGATGAAGTGATAACGGGAGGTTTGATTCCAATCAGATCACTGGTCATTTACATGCCTGTATGTTACTTTCCGAAATGAAGCCTATATTGTCGTAGAATGTTAATTCATCCATTTAAAACTGTGTCTCTGATCGAGAGTTTTCCTTCCTATCTGTTAGAAATGATTCTATTGCTAGAATATCTTTCAAAATGGAGAGAAGTCAATCCTATTTCTAAGACTGTTTAAATGAATTTCAATTATGTAAATTAATATCTCGAACATATTAAGTTTTTTATCTTCTCCTTTATTTTCCTCCCCTACATTTATTGCACGTCATCGTCATATACGAAGTGACAAGTAAGTAATTGGTAGATTCAAACTTCTGATCTAAAAAGATTATATAGCGATTAGGAATGTATCTACGTAAATATATCTGCCCGTTCACTAATTAAAAGTTATTAGGATATTCATTCTGAAATGTATGAATCAAAACGATGCCAGTCTACGTCAGTGATTTATGATTCTTTGGCATGATATTAGTTGAAATATGCAACAATTTTAAAAGGGAATTAATAATTAAAGGAATATGATAAAAATAATGAAAATTAACAAATTGAAAAAATTAAGGAACAATTCGTAACGAAGTATCCAGAATACGATGGTAGGAATATTATTATTGGTATATTGGATACAGGCATTGATCCATCACTTCCTGGATTGCAGGTAGTATTTTCTAAGTTCTCCAATTTTTTGTCTAAATTAGGTGGGATATTTTCGTTATAGAACTAAATTATTTGATTTTTCAGTCTTAATCTAAAATCAGTTGGTTTTACCATAAAATTACTCGATTTTTACTACTTTTATCATTGACCATGAAATTATAATTGAAAAAACTTGATGCTGAATGTAATTAGGTAACGAGCCATGGACTGCAAAAGGTGATAGATGTGATAGATTGTACAGGAGCTGGCGATGTGGATACATCAACAGTGCGTACAGCAACTGATGGTTATATCATCGGACTTACAGGAAGAAAGCTAAAGGTTACAGCTTCTAAGTGTAATAGTAAGTGAGAACTGCAATTGCGACAGATGAATCGGAGTTAAAAAGTGGTGTTTCAGTTCAAGGATTTTGATGAACTTTTTTTATTAGTTTCGAAATCATTATAATTTTAGTCAGATTTCAGATTCCAGAAACTTGGGTTAATCCAAGTGGTAAATATCATCTAGGAATAAAACCAATTTTTGAACTGTACAGTAAAAATTTGTTGGAAAGAATAAAGGTAAAATATTATTTTTGACAGGTTTTAGTTTACAAAGATTTAAAATGCATTAAATTTGTCCAGTGGTTTTTCAACTTCTTTTCATTCATCAATTAATCTGCTTTTTTACTTAGTTCGACAAAAAAATCTACAATGCCAGGGACTTATATTACAGTTTGTTGAATTATAAATAGGGACAAGTTTAGCTTAATAGCTGCATTCGCTTTCCTTAAATCCGCCTCGACCTTTTGGGTAATATCTCACTTTGGGAATAATTTATTTTCACTGAATTAATATAAAACAAAACATAGTTAACATTTTTTTTGCTTTTTTTGCTCATGCTTGTTATTTATCTGCAGAAGGAAAGGAAGGAGAGCCTTTTTGACAGCGGGCAGAAATTAGCAATGGCTGATGCAATGCGTCAGCTCGTTGCACACGAAGAAGCAGTCGGTGGAACATCGGATAAAATAGTAGGTTTTGAGATCAATGCAAAATAATATTTAAAGTTAGGAGGACCTTTTTTTTGAATTTTCAAATTTCCTTTAAGATTAATGAAAGTTTTTTTGGAATTTGCTGAAGCAACATTTCATTTTTCTGGAGTTAATTTGAAGATTCCAAATTTTATTTTCCAAAATAATTAAATGTGGTAAGTAGGAACAAATTGCTAACAAAAAATTACTTCAGAAATTGAAATGGGAACTGGAAAATAGTTCAGTACGGAACAGAAGTTTCTAAGGGGGTGACCAACAACCATATGGTCACTTCGTTAGACGATGGTAAAAAATGAAACAGTATGGGATAGTAGAACAGGACAGACGGCTGTGGAGAGATTTGGGAGCCTCCCTGGAGAGACTAAATTAAGCAACAACTTGAACTGAATTGTGGATCAAAGTAAAATTGAAGGCATGTTATTGGAAGATTGAGATCCTCGATTACATTTAGTCATTATCACAGTACGGTTTATTTCAGAGTGATAAAGAAGATCGAGAAGAACTTTCAAGTCAGGTAGAAATATTAAAAAGTTTGGAAAAAATGGATGATTCAGGACCAATTGCTGATTGTGTTGTTTTTCATGATGGCACGAAATTCAGGTATCATTAACAAAAATATCATTCTTTGTAATAACTCAGCCATCCATATGCTAAAACGAAATTAGACGATGTTTTTCACGGAAAAGGTATTAGTTACATTGCTGTAAATTAGTCAGGGAAAAAGTATTAACTACATTGCTATAAATCAGTCGCGACAAGAATATAATATTAGGAAATGGTTGCAACTTCAGCAATTTAGGTGTAGTCTTTACTTGTTAATTATGTCTAATATTTTGTAGAGCCTGTATAGATACTTCATATCGTGGACGTTTAAACTTAGCTCCTCTGCTTAGCAGCTACCGTGAAAGCGGTAAATACTACAAGCTCTCCGACAGTGGTAATTTATTTTCATTCATTTGAGAAAGGTATTATTTCCTCGGGTCCAAAGTACTGCTGTATATCTGGTTTACTAGGAAATGCATCTTTTTCAATACTTATGATACCAAGTAGTAGATATTTGACATAAACAGACATGTTCAGAATCAAAAATACAGAAATAACCACTAATACAGCAAAAGAGTAAAATATTGCACAAAAAGGAACATGTCAAATCCAATAGCGGGATGCTCTACTTATATATATATATATATATATATATATATATATATATATATATATATATATATATTTATTTATTTATTTATTTATATCGACTTCACACGATTTAAAAATTTTATACAGATATGCTGACATTCTGTATCACCATACATGATAATGGTAATTTGTTGGAAATATGTGTCCCTTCCGGTACCCATGGATCTCATGTTGCAAATATCGCCGCTGCTTACTTTCCTAACGTTAGTTTCGTAATTAACATTCTTAATGATGGGTTTTTATTTTATGAAAATACTTCCTGTAGAGAAAGTTTTCCAAGTATATTCTTTCAAACGAAAAGTTATGTCTTTCAGGAACCTGAAAAATCTGGACTAGCTCCTGGAGCTCAGATTGTTTCTCTGTGCATCGGTGATCACCGTCTAAAAAGTATGGAAACGGGTACTGCACTTACGCGGGCTGTAAGTTATTACTTTTTGCTCGAAAACCGCATTTCCAAATGGTAAGTTAAAGGTTGAATTTTTCGAAAAATTTCAGCTAAGCCGTTGTACTGATTTGGGTGTGCATCTCATCAACTACTCATATGGTGAGGCGACAAATTTTCCTAATTCGGGGTAAGTAACTTGTTGTATTCATTTTGTTTTTTGTTGTTAATTTACCTTTCTGGGAATTAGCTTTTGTTACTGATATACACATATGCATGCACGATATGCATTTTACTTAATGGTTATTTTTAGTCGTATTATCGAAGCTCTAGATAGGGTAGTAAGGCGACATGGAATATTATTTTTTTCATCAGCGGGGAACTGTGGTCCAGCTTTATCAACCGGCGGATGTCCGGGCACAACTACTACATCAGTTATTGGTTTGTTTTTGTTTCTTGAATTTAATAAACCGTACAGATTTATGGGGTTTGAATAGTTTATTAAATTTATCCTTGAATTTTTATTATTTCTGCAGGAGTTGGTGCATATCTTTCACCAACAATGATGGAAGCAATGTATAGTATGCGTGATAAGATACCTCCAACGCTGTATCCATGGTCATCCAGAGGCCCAACGTAAGATAATATTGTTTTTTCAAAATAAAACTTAACAATATTCAGGTTTTTCGGATGTTAAATCAGGCAAACATTCAATATTTGTTTGGGAATTTAGATACGCTTAAATATTCTGTAAGCAAGGGAAGAAACAAAAGTTAAAGAGAAAAATGAGGTGAATTAAAAATAAAATATTTGAAATTAGGAGAACTGGGGAACATTAAAAATAAAGATAGGGAAAACTATAAACGTGATTAAAATAAGAGATAATGACAAGACTTTTGCCGGTATAAGTGAGAAAATGTTCATAAATGGAGATCCGTTGAATAGTTGCAGATAAACAGAAAAATATATCCTAAAATATCTTCAGGACTGATGGAGCATTAGGTGTGTCGATTTGTGGTCCAGGTGCTGCTATTACAAGTGTGCCTAAATTTACGTTAAAGGCGGGTCAGCTAATGAACGGTACCTCAATGAGTTCACCGAATGTTACGGGAACTGTCGGTGGGTATTAAGTTTTAAGTTCATTGCAATTTGGCTATTAACAGTTTTTAACGAAGTATATGTTGTATTAACACATTATGTTCTCCGTTATGAGGTGCACGTGATTATCCGTGTGAAAAGATCTGTGGTGATCTTAGTAATTAGAGTTAGTAAAAGTGGGTTAAGGGTTTTGTTCATTAATGCTTTGTTTTTTCTTTTTTCGGTTTTCCTCCGCTGCTAGGATTTCACATCTTTACGTTTATTTTTTTAATGAAATATTTGAATGTTCATGCTTTTTAGCATGTTTGCTTAGCGCTTTGATGGCACAAAACATTTCATGGAGTCCATATCTAATTCGATTAGCTCTGGAAAATACTGCTCGATTACCAAAAGATCAAAATCGTTTCGCTGTTGGCAGTGGATTGTTGCAGGTTGCTTTCACTTTTCTGAAAACTTGCTCTGTAAGCGGTTTAGATTTAATTTTGTCATATGTAAGCGACTCCTGTGGTATGATTCAGAAATCTGCAGTACTTGGTATTGGATAATATTTTTGTATATGAAGAGGTAGTACCTATTTCAAGATTCATAAATTGGTCTCTTCTAAGATTGCATTTTAACTTATTTTCACAGGTAGATGAAGCGTACAATTTCATTCAGCAACATCATTCATCAATTTCACCTCTATTTACGCATTTCAAAATTAAAATCAACGATGTAAATGCACGTGGAATTTATTTGCGTGAACGATATCAAACATGTTGTATTAATACATATGTTATCGCGGTGCAGCCAAAATTCAAGCCCGAATCAGGTCCATTATTTTATTTGTTTATTATTTATGTGTTTAAAGCAGGATTTTTTACCTGCGTAATTTTTAATACTCTACCATTACTGCTTTGATTTACAGTTTATTTTAGTCAAATGAAACGAAAGTACGGTTGTTATTAGTCCTTTTCATAACTTAACGTTTTTGTTTAATTACGACTGCTACCACAGTATTTAGTTATCTTGCTTCCATACAAATTAGAGTATTGAATGTTTTATCTTTTATTTCGTATCAAGACATCTTTGAATTATACTGGTGCATACTTCATCTATTGCGCTCCATTATTGGGTCACGTAGTGAGACTTTTTCATATTTTAGTCGAATAGATAATTTTTGTCGTATTCTAAGCAAAAGAATTTTCATGTTATTATAAATACTATTCCTGCATCAAATTTTTCTATTTCTGTAAAACCTCTTTTTCAGATAATGATGCAAAAATAGCATTCGAGAAGCATTTAGTGTTAACATGTGTTGCGTCTTATGTCAAGTATCCAAAACAATTCACATTAATGCATCAGGAACGAGAATTTACCATATCACTGGATCCGATCGGTCTTGAAGCTGGTGTCGTTCATTTTACTGAAGTAAGTTAATAATTATTTAATTTAGTGTAGTCTCATCTTCGACACTTCTATTTGACCAGCAAACGAGCAATATCTCAAGAAGACAGAGTATACCACCGTCTAATAATGGCTCGTTTCTGAATAACATGAATAATACAGTTATATTAACAGTTGCTTTTTTATTCAACGATGTACGAAGTGGTGTTTTATTTCCAATAAATCCATCGTGTATAATCATTTCAGTTCTGTATCTTTTCATAATCGTACCTTAAATTTGTAGATATGTGCTTATGATTCGGAAAACATTTCACTCGGTCCGTTATTCCGTATACCAATAACTGTGATTGTTCCGCTAAGCTTGGATGATAATTCGCGATATACAATAAAACGAAAATTGCAATGCAAGCCTGCTTGTCCAGAACGGCTTTTTATTCATGTGCCCGAGGATGCTGATTGGGCTTGTAAGTAATTTCAGCCCTTATTTTTTAATTTTATTTTGCATACAGCATATTACATTTCTTATTCTCTTCCGTGTATTCCCATTTTTACAAATACTGTTTTCCCTTATATATGTTTTTTATGCAGTATTTTATCTTCAAGGTAAGTTTAATCTTTCCGAGGCTTTTTCAGGTTTGAAATTGACATCCTGTGGAACTCAGCTACAAACAAAATATGTTGCCCATATTGTTCAACTTTTACCAGATACAGCATACCGTTCAACTGAATTTCATAAAGTGAGAAGTTTCTAATTTAAAGTCTTTTGAGCTTTGTTAAAATAACTATTTTGCACACTTTATTTTATGCTAATACGAAGTTAAGTTTCAGTTAGTGTTTCAGATTTATACATGAATTAAGATATTTTATTAGTATGATAGAAATTAAAAGGAATAACATATTTGCTTTTTATTTGAACTTTAATGGAGCACTTAACCGTTACGATTTTTGGAGGTTCTGCGGTATTGTTGTAATTTCTTCTTAGTAATGAATTAAATAATGAAGCGGAAATCAGGTTTTGAATCTGTTTAGACAGTATCACTAGAGCAAAATCAAGAAGAACAATTTGCTGTCGCGCTGCGAGGCGGACGTACCATGGAATTATGTATAACCAAATGGTGGTCTAATCTGGGTGAAGCGATAGTGGAAGCTGAATTAGTATTTCGTGGTGTCATTCCTTCACCTACTCTATTAAACATGGTATACCTTTCAAGATCAAATCACTATGAGCTTCACTGTGATCATCTGATCATTTGTAACATCAGAAGAGTATTGTGTCTACCAGTAGTTACATCTGCATGATGAACCATATAATGGGCAGGCGTTTTAACATAGGTTCACGAGACCAGTGACAGTTAACTTTATTTTGTAAAATGACCCAGAAGTCCTGAATATGACTGAATTCACTGAAGCTCAGTATTTCATTCTATGCGTTTTCCAGTAATCCTTTAAATTGTATTACAGTTTAATGAAGATTTCGTTCAATTCCAGTTTTCAACTGAAACACCATTCCATTTTACTATACGTAATTCGATGATGAGGTTTGAAGATGTGCGACCTGCAGTAACATTCCGTTACATTTGTCAACCGTTTCGGCCAACGGAAGCAAAAGTGCAACCTCTTGGACCACGTGATCTCTTCTTCACTGGCCTGCAAACTTTTCGTTTGCTTCTCACTTATAACTTCTCTTGTTAGTTTCTTCTTCGCATTCAAAATATATTTATTCATATCCTCTCAAAAGAAATTCAGGATTGCTTTGAATGTAAGCCAGATCTGAAAGTTTCCAAGAATAGTTTCATCAGGATTCTATGGTTTCTGAGTGGATTCTTCAGATTAGAATGCGTGAAACTACTTATGAAAAGCTGATGCATCTAGCTCCTCTGTCATTCCTTCTTTGATCAAACTATCCCATGTATCATCTCACTTGCTTTAGCTCGCACTATACACAAATATGTTTTTCCCAAGAGAAAGATAGAATACTTTCTCATCTTTTATCTATTGGTTGGCTTTAGTAATTCAGTTCATCTTATCAGTCTAACTTAACTACCTCAGATGGAATCAAGAAGATAAAATAAAACCAGTAGATTTTGTGACTAATTGCAGAAATGATTGGATTGAAATCAAATAAGAATAACAAGATACTTTTTTCTAGTGCAAAAAGCAACCGATGCATATGTTGAATTACCTGGTATAACTGACTACCTCTATGAAAGTGCATTTGATGATGTACATATTATGATTTTTTCTACCACAAAGCAATATATTGGAAGCAGTGCTCCATATCCAGATCGGGTTTCCTTTTTTTTTTCTTTTTCGTTTAAAAATTCATGATTTTAATTAAGAAATAATGAGATTTGTCGAAGTGGATTTAAATCCGGTCAACCAAACACTTTATAAATCTATTAATGTGGATTTTTCTTTATAAATCTATTGGTGACTGGTTTTTTTCTAATAACCATTAGATATCTCAAAGAAAAAACGTTCGCTTAATGGCCAAAGAAAAAGTTGGCCATACGCGAAGTAAATGAGCAAATGCTGGGTAAAGTGAAATTTATACGTAAGGCTTGGAGTTGCTATACTTTGTTATTATGTAACAATAATCATTTCGATCTATCAATTATATAACAAGAATGTTCCTACTTTAATGTAAGATATTTAGAATTTAAGCATCATTTGTTGGTGCATATGATTGTTTTCTCAATTTTAATTTCCATTCGGAGTGACTGAATAATCAGTTGAAAATAATTATTCAGATATATGAATATTATCAGTGTGCTGACTTCTACGAAGATTTATAAGTTCTATAATTTCAGTATACCCTGAAATTAGAGAAAGGCGAGTATCGTGTTCGTGTACAGATTAGGCATGAAGATGCATCGCTATTAGAGAAATACCGTGAAACAGTCTTAATTTTAAGGCTGAAGCTTGCATCAGCGATTAGTTTGGATTGTTTTTCGGATTATGAAAGTGGGTTCTTTTTTTGATATATTTAATGTCACAATTCAAATTTCTTCCTAAAATTTTGAAGTTCAGGTGAAATTTGATGAAATGAGCCGCTGTGACATGTGTCGGTTTGGGAATATAAAATGCTATTTCTATATAGCTAGCTCGTTCAGCATGTTCTCATCATGCTTTTATTTTAAACGAAATTTATAAATAAGGGAGATAAGTACTATTTGTTTTATATGCGGTAGTATAAAAACCTTTATGTTCCCAAACTCCTCGATTTGATCGATTAAATAAACTGAAAATGCGACATTGTTTTAAAGACTGAGGTTACCCATCCTAATATTTATGTAAAACAATTTGCTAAATATCAGTTATATCTAGTTTCAGGTGCTGTAAAAGGGGAAGGGAAAAAATTCGGCACGAAGAAAATGAAACCGGGCGAAATTGGCGTGGTATACATTGGTATGATTCCGGAAGATAAGTATGTTATTTTGGTCTTTTTTCTTATTATGTAGTCGACCGTGTTTTCTTGAAGTTAACAGAAAAACAAACTTGCTTCAGACTTCCGAAATTTGGTTGGCCCGGTTGCTATTTAACTGGAGCACTTTGTTTGTCTGATGCGGAATTAGCTCGAAGTCATGTGCAGTATCGAGTAATGTATACATTTTCGGAATGGAGTCGCAAGCAGACCAAAACTGTTTCATCGGTTGCATTAGTAAAAAAGAAGGAAGATTTTGCACCTGATTCTATGCAAGCTATGAATGGTATTACCATAATTTTTTCAAATACAAGGATGCATTTATCTACTCGGAAATAATAATACTTAATTTCTAACTGGTTTTGACAAACGAGTAGTTAACTGTGTTGGTAGCATTCAAGCGAAATAGGTCTGTCTGTCATGTGTATTGTGGGATGTAGCAGACTGATGAGGTCTAGTTTCATGCGAGTATGATCAGGTTAGGCTAGTATAATAGAATGAGATTACGTAAACGAAGTAATACTTGTTAAGATGTAATTAATTATTTAGTTTATGTTGAATATTTTAATTGTTACAGAAGCATTACGTGATTTCTATGTACAGTGGTTAGGGAAATTACAAGATGTTGTGGATGCAAATGATTTATATGGTCATTTGATTGCTGAAAACCCAAAAAATTTGCGAATCATGCAGGCGCAACTAAAACGTCTGTCCGACAATAAGGTATTATCTTATTTTTTGTACAAATGATTTTTTTTATTCATTCATAAATTCCACAGTTTTATTCTTTTAAAAGCAATCTCTCACTAGCTGTGATGACAGGTGTAGTCATCATAAATAGCGATATTCTTCGTCTTCTGTTAATAATGGAGTGGTCTATAAGATTCAATCTGTTCGTTTAGAAGGCTTAACGTTTTAATTGATTGCAGTACAATCCAGAAAACCATAGTCGAATTCTGGAACTGGTAGATGCAATTCTGGATGCAGCCAAACCGGATGAAGTATTGAAATACTTGGGCTCTAAACATGAAAACAGTGAAAGTGATACCGTCATCAGGGCGTCAGTTTATTCCGTTTAAATCATTTATGTGTAGGCAAAGCTTCTAGAATTCACTGTGCTCAAATTTTATGCTTTTTCTAAATCCTTATTTATTATTATATCTGTTTGTGGATTTAACTTATTCCCTTTTAACTTAGTGAATGTAGTAGGTTTTTGTTTCGTAAAGTTTTTTTAAATCCTGTTTCAGGGATATGGAAAGTCGTAAAAATGCCATTATCGATGCCTTAGTCATCAAGGCAGATGCACTAGTTGATGAACATTTGGCAATTAGTACCCAGGAAATACCAAAGGCATTTCGACATGGTTTGAATGTCGATGTCACCACAAAGACTGAGAAAACTTCACCAGCAAGTGGAGAGCTTACTAAAAGATCATCAATCAGCGATTTTCAGGTATCTTACAAATGATTTCAAATAAAAAAAGTCGGAGTTTAGAAAATAGGTGGGATTTCGTTATTAGTTGGATTATGTACCCAATGTTATACCATATTCTTAAGTAATTAAATAATTTGTAGATAATCTCGATGTAATCGTTATTTCAAGATCTCTACAGGATTTAGAACTTAGTTTCACTTTCCAAATCACCAAGAGTTTTTTATTCCCTTCAATGATATGTGTTATTTTAAAGAAGTTAAACGATTTTTTTTACCATCTTTTTGTGCTATGAATAGTTCCAACTGTCTTATAGACGTCTAACACGTAGTGATAACTTCATGGCTGATTTGAAACTTCTCTAAATGACTTTCGCAATGTTTCGACGTTTTTTGATTAATTTGCAAACTGCAGCCATTAGATGTGCTTTATGAGCGTCTGACCATACGATTTTTGGTAGATGTAATGTTGAATATTATACGCTGAATTGAATTTGGTGTTGAATTTAATGAAATATCAGGCACTCAGTGCGATGTATTATGAAGTGTTCTGACAAACGCTCGTAAATTAGTTTTCGACTGTTATTTCGGAAATTTTCATGACAAAAAAGATTTTAGTTGATAGAAGATACGAAGAAAAAAGATACAGAGGATGTTGGTGGAGCAGGCGATTTGCTAGCAACATTAGAATCGGATCAGGTAACTGATACGTTACCAACAGCTATTGAGACCGCAGAATCGGATCAGCCTAGAAGAACTGTAAGTTGCCTTTTATTATTGATACTTTTTTTTATCATCCAGCTCATAAGAAAGATTTTGCTAAGCTCGCTGTTTTCTTTTTCTTTGTTTTGAACGGAAAAAAAGAGAACTTTTTGTAGCAGTATATGTGTCCCTTAAATCTCTAGGCATAGTTATATATTTTGTGTACGTTGTTTATATAAGTTCCATTTTCTTTTACTGTTGGCTTCTGTACTGAAAATCTCTCCTGATGCTGAATAAAGAAACTCTGTGATACCCTGGAATGTACACTACATCATTGAATCTTGAATTATTCCGTGTTCCCTCGGTTTACATCTTTTTTCTTCAATATAACATACAATCTCTAAATTCAAACTATAACCGCTTTTCCAGGTAAAAGTTACACTGAAAGAAATCGATACAGCGTACTACGAAGTTTTAAAATGGTTGGAAGCGACTGATCCAAAGGTTTTTACTCATTTTGTTGGAGTTTTATATATAACGTAACCAGTAGGTTGATTCAAATATCTGATTAAACGACTGTTATCTGAAGTTTCCTTTTCGAAGATAATGTTTGACGATATCCGTGATGTAGTTGCACCACTAGAGAAGTTTTTTGGTATTTCGATATTTTTTTGTGACTTTCTGTTTTCAGCATTATGTCAGCATATAGGATTTAATAAAAAAAGGATTGCTATTGCTAAGATCTTCCTAGTCAATTTTCTGTAGTGGATATAATCGTCCTAGGTATTAAAATTTTGTTTCAAAATGGTAAGATATGTTTAACTGATGTATAGTATTTCATTTCGGCTTTGTTTTATATTACGTACGCTTTCTATAAGAGATCTGTTACAAGCGATATGAAAAAAGTCTTCCTGATACTATAACGCAAAAACTTCATGCTCTATGTGTATACGAGCGCTCAAAATAAATGAAAATGAGCTCTTCAAAAAAGTTTTATAAGTTACTGGTGTAAAATCTTGATAGAAAGGTTTGTTTTACAGGTTTTGATATTATCTGCAAAGCAAGCTGTTGCCCATGCCCATTATGGTCGAGCATTGAAGTACTTGAGAAAGGCGAGTGAAGATAAGAATTTTGCAAATAATTTAATTGTGGAAGCGGCAGCTGTTGAGGTAATAATATGATTTCCATCTTTATGCTTGTGAGAAGAATTTCAATGTAATTAAAATTTTCTGTTTAAGTGTTTGTCCTGACTTAACAGGAAAGTAAAACTTAATGCTATCAAATATTGAATCTATGATTTAATTGATGGAGATGCTGTAGGTAGTACGGGTGAGAAGCGTTTCCTGAATTGATTGTATTTTTTGGTGATAAAAAATGACTAACCAGTGTCTGTAGGTTCTTCCTTTTTCAGTAATAGCTATTGAATTAAGCGCCACTTCTGCCTTTATGGATATAAACAAAAAAGTTTGTTCAGAAATATAAAGAGAGCATGTGAAAGAAGCATTCATCCTGAAAAAATTTTACCTCATCTCTTTTACGTGTATCGTCTTTTCAATCATATTTCAATTGACATGCTAATGGTTATGAGAGGATCGCAGTAATAAAGAAATCTAATTTACTTATTTAGCTACCATAGTAAGACAAGTAAGCCGGCGGTAGAGTAATCGAATTTCGATCGTGAAAGAATTAGAAGCAATTGATTTGGCTTTGAATATAGTGATAATGAAAAAGGTTTAAAGCAGCAAAGCTTAGATGGAAAATTTTAATCAGTTTATTAAAATTACTTTTTTTGTCCATCATTTCATTTTTAGCTTGTGGAACAACTCGGTTGGATGCATATTGCAAGCAATTTGCGGAACCAAATGATTGTCAAATATCGTAACGACTATCGCCTCTTTTGAAATATAGCGTAACTTCTATTAGCATTCGACACCTTTTAACACTCTTTACAAGTAGAATTTACATGGAATACACGAAATGCATTTTCTCACTTGCTTTATGATATTGCAAGAATTGTGTTGATTTGGCATTGGAATTAATGATAATAGTGGTATTTCGTAGTTTTCTTACCTTGATATCTCAAAAGTAAAGGTCGTTGATTTTTCTGAGAGATGGAAAATTTTGATTTGGGTGAAAAGTTTCATTTTTCTTTATTGCTTTGCTTCTACAGGCTTGCTTTTTAAACACTGTCGGATGCGGAGTCTCATATTATCAATTTAATTAACAATTCGTTTCTCTATTCATATTTTAGCCTTTCTCTTTTGCTGTCTTGTTTTTTGGTAGATTGAGTGATTTCATAACAGCAATTTTATTCAGTGCACTTATCGCAAGGATGATGCCGTATCAGTGGTATGTGTATGGCAGTGTCGGTGAATGTTTAGGAATTCCACAATTTTTATAACTAATCGGGATCCTTTGTTGTTTTTGCCAGAAATGGACTCATTCGTACAGCGGTTTCGGTTCTTATGGATTATTCTTATAGTGTTTCACATTCATTTTTCACATTACAGTTTACATACGAAAAAGAATTATAGCACTGAAATTCTGTACACCAAAAGTTAACAATGCTAAATTGAATACCAGCAGTAGTCAACTGATTCGTTTCAGTTTTCAAAATTTCGTCAACTTTACCATTAACGACCAAATATTGATTAAGTATCAATTTAAGTTATCTTGCTATACGCTGAGATTTGATGTTGCTGTGTAAAACCTGAGTTGAGTATGGAATAAAGTACAAATTTGAGATATGAAATTGCAGTAGAATCAAGATTTTAAGATTTCTGACTAACTTCTATCGAAAGGAAAATGCATTTCATTTAGAGATCAATATCCTTTTTGTCTATATTCCTCTCACCTCTGTAACTCTCCCGTTTCTGAATTTTAATCTTCGGCAGGTATAATTCACAGCCTTACAGTAATCGTAATTTCTTCCACTTTTCCACTGCTCGGTGCTATGTAGAGAAGGTTACAATCAAACGAGCCTTTTTACGAGGAAGAAAGCTGACCAACATTTTTGGACAAAAAATGATTAACATTGCCAGAAAGCAAATATTAACCATATTTTGAACATTGAAGCTGCTCCACAAAACTTCCTCCCTTATATTACAAATGATAACCTCCGCCTTCTGTAAGTCCATTTTATGTGTTGTAGTTTTCCCCTCTTCGCTTTTATGTTAAATTAAGGACGACCAATTAGTTTATTCAAGAACAATGAAGCAACGCATAGGATAAATTCATGTTTCTAGAAAGAAAATTTTTTTTCTTCATCGATTCTTTCCCAACATGCAACAATTTTAAAATGTGGGAAAACACAAAGACAGTATAATTCCTTTGGTTTCTTATGGAAGAGATATTGTGGAAATTTTGAAGCCCTGAAGGAAATTCGCAAATTTGAGGAAGATGGATCTTTTGAATTTCGAGATTTTGAAATATAAAGGAAAAGAAACCAACACCGTATGTCATCATTCTGATCTATATGAATTATTTTCTATTTCTTCTTACCATCCCATACTTTAAATCAAATGCTATTTGAGTATTTGAAACATTTGAAATATTGAAATAGATATGATATCTTCATTATGTTGTCAATTCATTCACTACCTTCTTTTTGCAATACGTTTGCTTGAGTGTTTCTATTGGTGATAATAATTATGTAATAATAAAAGTTGGTAAAGAAGCATTCATAAATGAAAATGATGGATTGCGGCGAAAAAACAGTGATAGAGAAGAATAAGAAGAGAAATTACGATGATCCAGCAGAATTATATGCTTTTAGATGAATTTTTTAAATTACTCCACAATTACCCAGATATTCCGTATGAAGAATCCTCGATGAGAAACTATCGCATACGGCTACGAAAGAGACCGATGATCCTGTCGTGAAATCTTCAATACATCATCGGGACTAGTTAAATTCGGAGCTAAATAAATGGAATTGGGAAATGATCCTTTAACAATTCAAGTATAACATTGTACAGAAACAACAAAAATCCGTTCTTAAATTTGAAAAAGGAGATGAGATAAGATCTAATACCATGAGCAAAAGATTCTCATTAGTGTCAGGGTATCGTAAACAAATGCAAAAGTACGTAGCGCATGTGAATGAACAATTCAGTAAAGAAATGTCCGAGAACGTGTAATATTTAACATATTTCGGTCATACGTAGAAAAGTGCAACATGACAAAACTGAAATATGGACTCAAAGCAGTCAAGCAGACAAAGCTAACGAGCCAGAATATTCAGTCATTTTTCATAATAAATTGTTATATCTATTCCTTTCGCCGAATAAAGCGCAAATAAAAGCAACAATCTTCAGAATAAATTTATATCAAATTCAGAATTTACAAAAGAGACTTAAGCTCAAATTGATAGAAAATTTTCTGTCCCGTCCTTCAATCCCCTCCACCCCTCAAAGGAAACTGAATTTGCTGGATTTCAATGACCCAAAAGTAACTTACATTTTTAAAATCTTCTAGAAATCACCATGTTCTTTTTTGCTGCTTTTTAAAATTTTTCACATATAACAACTAAAATTTAGCAAAATATGCAACAAGTGCACAACAAAACAAGTAAATAAAATCAACTAGTTAGAGCTTCTACTACGAGAACTTCTGCTTGAATCCGAACTGCTCGAACGTTTTGATGATGCACTGAAGTTATTTTAAAAATAAGAATTGAAACTTAGAACGGAATCGTTCCATCTTACTACGGCTACAGCATCTCATATGACATGCAACGTACAGCGATACATGTTTCGATCTCCTAGCTACAAGAATGAACAGGGATTCGGTACAATAATCACTGATAAAAACGGAAGTCTTATAATACTAAACATCTAACTATCCCAACTTACGAGATATAGACTATTGATCTACCACTGGACAATTCTAAAATAGTACTTGGAAAACACAGTTTCAATTTTTTAATATTTCCCTGACAGTTCTTCCCTCTCTTTCTTCACTTGTATTTCATTTATCGCCCACTTTCAGTTTTTTTTTTCTTCTGAAGAGATTCTGCCCCACCATTTCCTCTTCTCATCACTTATTCCACTACAGTTTTTTTTCCTAAGGTAAGAGAAGAAAATTCAACCTGCTACTTGCAGTGCTTCGAGAATCGCTTGATGAATTGTCACTGCTACTACTTGAAGAAGACGGTGAACGTTTTCGGCTACGTCTCGAGTACTGAAATTGTGATCTATACAAATCAACAAAATGTATAAATTCATCCATTACATCTTTGTTGCGGATGTATCTTCTACAGTACTGAAATGATTTTGTCCTTATTGGTAGCGATGGAGAAGATAACCATAACTATATGAGAGAACAATGAATCGCCTTTTAAAAAGTGGATGATGCATATCCCAGCCCATAATCTTGATTAGCACAAGAATACTTCCTGACTACGAAATTTTGTCAAGTATTCGTAATAGAAAGGTTTTCTTCACGATAAAATAAAAATTGAACCCGATCACTATCCCGTCGAGCACTTCGGCTTCTGGTGCGTCTTCTATCCGAATACCTATCGAAGCTTCGACGTCGTTCACGCTCCCGGCGCATGCGCTCATCATATAATTCTCGTCTAGTTGGCCGGCGAGCGCGAGGCCATCCTTCAAACCGACGCACATGACCTCTCGATCGAGATCGCGACCTTAAAGTAAAATACTTTTACCTGACGGAAAATGATATGCAAGTGTACGGCTGTTGCATCTCATATGACATAGTATTCCAGTTTTGTATTCCCAACAACTTATTCAAAATAACTAGTGAGGCATACAAAAAGATTACCTAAGACGGCGATCATGTGACCTTGAACGACGGCTCGAACTTCGTCGCTTACGGACATTGCTTCTGCTTCGACGTCTCCGGCTGCGACTTCTCTCACTTCGTTTCAATTCTTTCGGCTTTTCACCACTTTTTCCTTTTTTGGAAACTTCATTTGTCTGCTGCTTGATTTCTTCTGGTTTTGACAGCTCCGTTTTTAAACTTTTCTGTTCCGAAAGTTCTTCATTCTCCTTATTAGTTGAACTAATTTCCTGCAACTTTCCATTTATTGACAGCTTTGAATTATCACTCCTGTTAGAATCGGTCTGACTTGTTTTTGTTTCCTCAGTCCGCTCACTGCTTGTTTGACTTTTTTGGCCCGAAGCATCCTTTCGTTTCAGATCGTCAAGTTTTTCGTGACTAGTACTCCGTCTTCTACTTTCCTCTACGCTTCGACTCTTATGTCTTCGCTCTGTTTTTCCCTTAAGATCCTTGCTACCGCTTCTTCGTCGATGTCGTTTACTCCCTGTATCTGCTTCTGCAATTTCATTCTTATCTTCGGCAGCTCGCTTTTCACGGTCGTCGCTTTTATGCTCCCGGTGTTGTCCACCTTTTTCCGCATTGTCCTTCTGTTTTTCTCCAGAAGCCGTTTTTCGATCTCGTTCTTCATTATCATCGATCTTTTCAATCATTTTTGCATCTATAAAACAGCAAAAGATCAAATTTAGTCGTCACTTCATTCCTTAGTTTACCTCTTCCTCTACATATAAATAAAAAGAAAAAAGAAATAGCTTTCAACCTTTACCATGAGTAAAAGAAGGGTTGAAAGAAAATCAGAACTATATAATCAGGTCGAATAGAATAAAGAGAGTAAGTGAGTGGGTGACTGCGTTCTGTACGCCAGACAATATGAAACTCATCTTTATAAATATATCCATTACAAAGTAAAGTCTGGCGAGTTTCTTTTTTCCATGATCGTTTACAAGTGAGTACTAAAATAATTGAACCTACCATGTTTCGCTTTCTCTTCTGCCCTTTCTTTCGCCTTCAACAAGTGGATCCTGATAGCTTCATCATCACTGTCTCTAATGTCTTCGGCACTGTCCAATACAACCTCTACTGTTGGCTCATCCAAATTTAATTCATCTACTGCAGCTTTTGCACCATTCTAAATTTATACAACTTTTCAAAATGAACAACTTAGATTCAAGTCATCACTGATCGGACTACATCGCGCAAGACGCGCTCACCTTCCGCTCCCCTCTTTCAAAAGCCCCACAGTCTCTGATCCTCCATTTTATCCTGACACTCCCCAGTTGCAGCCATTTGAACAAAAAATCTCATTCAATAATATTTCACGCATTAGTAATATTAGTCTTTAAAGAACGTTAGAACTTACAGTCTCGACTTTTTCTTTTTCAGCAACTCGTCCTCGTCGATCTCTTTTTGTCCGTTTCACATCTTCAATATCTCCAGTTTCATCAATTTTACGGCGAACCTTTTCTCTTGTGAAATGTCGTGTTGTATGTTCCGGTGACCGTCGCTAAAAAAGGCAGTTCACCTCATTTCGTGTAACAAGTAATTCTAACTTGCTCTATCTACTCATCCTTTAACAATCTTTATTTCCGCTGGAAAATTCTTTAAACATCAAATCGAGCTAAGTATTTTAGCATACAACAAATTATTCTCACAAATTTTTGAAGAAATGAAATCAGTACTAAATTTCAAAGCTTACTGCTGTGTGTCTACTTCTCTCATGTCGATTTTCCTTCCTTTCGGACCTACCGCGATACCTTTCCTCCTTGTTTTCAGTTTTCTTGGATGTATTTAATGAAACATCAGTTTTTCCCTTATCGATGATATCGTTTTTCGGATTCTCAAGCTCTTCAAGCTCATAAGCCTTTCTTTTCTCTTGCAAACGATGCAATTCGTCAAGTGTTATTACACGATTCTAAAACAAAAAAAAAAAAAAAAAAAATCACTCGCAAAGATGTCACTTCGAAACTACTGTCCATTCATAATAATGCTGATGTGTAGAATAAAGCACTCCAGTATTCCGAGTCGTACTTCACAGCTTAAGGAAATGTGAAAAAGAAAAGCTTAAAACTTAAAATTATGGTGTTTCATAAAAGTACAAATTATCATCAAGCAACAGTTAACAGTACAATTCCAAAAACTAACTGAGGTATTTCTTTGTCACAGCAAAAAAAGAAAGAAAAAAACTAGTTTATACGGAATAAGAAGTTATGAAATCTTAAAATTACCTGTTCACGTCTCCAATGAGGAGGAGTACGACTTCCATCATGATCACTACTGCCCTCTGGAGTTCGAAATCGAAGTGCACCGCGCCCCTAAACGAATGTAATATCTCAGATTATGGCTATGAAACAAAACAATTGAAGCTCGGCGCCGATAAAAAACTGCAAAAACTCCTACGAACATGAAATTTTAGAAATTAACATCATGCTTCAGTAAATGGAGCGGAATACCCTTAACATGATATCTAAACGTACAAGAAGGCAACAGTAAACTTCAAACTAACCAACTGAATAAGAACCACCTGAACAATGATTACTGAAAATGAAGGTGATGCTACCTTTATTTTGTGTCCAGTTCGTGTTCTCCGCATACGATTCAAACGGTGACCAATATCGCGTCGCGAAAAACGCTGAGGTGATTGCCGTGGTTTCTCTTTCTTTTCTTTCTTCGAATTTTCCGGTGTTTTCGACCTAAAAAAATTAAAATATTTGAGAGAAAAAACAATTTTCTGAGAAAGAGGGAATTAAAAAAGGAAGATTGGTAATCTCATCCTCAAATAATACGCAAGCATTTACCGTCTCATCAGATACTTATTTTGGTGCTCTGGTTCTTCAGGCAAATCTTCCGGTTTTACACTCGATAGTTGCAGTTCTGCTTCCGGAACGACAGTACCAATTTCCAAATGTTCCACCTCATCACTCTCTTTTCGTTTCTTCCCTTTCATTTTTGTCTTTTTTGTCTTCTTATGACTTTTCTCAGTTGATACAGAAGAACTGCAAATTAACATAACGTATCAGCAACAAAAGCAAAAAAAGAAATAAATGAATTGAGAGATTATATTTCATCTAAATTCAAAGACAAATTCAATTCAGTGGTGGTAAGAAGTAAACATCTCCAGAATAAAAACTTGATTATATCTTATCCAAACAAAGATCTTTTATTACCTGACGGATTCACTTGATCCAGAAGAATGTTGTCGTTTTTTCCGTCGAACAAGTTCACCACAATTAAGTATTACAACATCAGCTAATGGACGATTCTTAGAATTAGTCTTTAAATATTCGATTTTGGTTACAACTTCCTGCCCAGAAACAACCTATAATCGTATTCTCAAATTTATTTCTAATTACTTCACCTGTCACTTTCAAACACAAAAAGAAAATAAACAACTTTCCCATGCTCTGAAAGTAAATCACAAAACTAATATTGCATAACTAGACAGATCTTAATTTAATCATTCTTTGGTGAAGAATAAACAAGCTGAAGATTTTAATAAGCACCATAGACAACAGAATATGTTCTTTATTTTATATTGAATGCTAACAATCTCCAAAAACCTCATGATATTTACTCTGCATACAATGACGTATGTGAAAAACAGTTAACAAACTGACGAATTCAATACGTATGCTTTAAATTACTAACCTTACCAAATACCACGTGGATATTGTTGAGATGTGGTGCCGGTGTAGTAGTAATGAAAAATTGTGAACCATTCGTATTAGGTCCTTTATTTGCCATCGACAAAACAAATGGTTCATCATGCTTCATGACGAATTCCTCATCATCGAACATACCACCATAAATTGATTCCCCACCAGTCCCGTCACCTTTCGTAAAATCTCCTCCCTGGAAAAAAAAAATTGCATCCATCTATTTAAATATTAAATTTCTTTCATCAAATGTTCTCGTCCCTCCTAACAAAATATTCTTAACTTGTAACAACATCATACCTTGTTTTGCCGCCTGATAAATGCATGAAGCTATAGTAATTGCATACATATCAACTCGTGTCATATTACTCAAAAATTTTTACCTGAATCATGAAATTCTTGATGACACGATGAAATGTCGATCCTTTATAGTGCAAAGGTTTGCCACTAATCTTACCAATGCCAGCCATACCAGTACAAAGCATCAAAAAATTATCACAAGTCCGTGGTGCTATATCATTGTACAACTCCATTACAATACGACCCGCAAGGTTACCATCAATTGTTACATCGAAAAATACCCGGCGGCGATCTTTTTTAGACATTTTCTGTTATAGTGGAAGAACTAAATTAAACTGAAAAAAAAAAATATATATCCAATAATTACGAAATTCTTGAAAAATTTGTTTATACAAATGAAACTGACATATTGATGCAAACATTATCAATACTTAAATCTTTCTTCAAGCAATCAAATAATTAATAAAACTAGAATAGAGGATTATTACATATTTATAGTAGCAACGAGATGTAACTTTAGTTATAATGATGTCCTATACTGTTAATAAAAATATATGAAAAGAGGTCAGAAATATTCATGCAAATAGCATTCTTACCCATAACAAATAAAAAAAAATTCGACAAAAAAGCTCAGAACATATAACAAATAAAAGAAAAAAAAAAAAGGACATAATCCTGAAAGAGATTAATTCATCAGATGTTATCGACCAGTTGTGAAATACCTTACGGGCATATTTCATGTTGTATAATATAAGGAAAGCAATACCGGATAGCTTTCAGTTTTGATATTACGGGAACAAATTCAGCTTTTATATTATCATGTAATGTAAACATAACCTGCTATCAAATAAATTAAACTTCATTTGACTTAGAAATCTAAGTTTGTATCGAGAAACGAAACAGTTGATTTCATAAGGGCAATTCCTTAAGTTTAAACTATTTAAATGCATAAGTTAATATGATCGCTTCAATTGTTATCAATTTTTAATGTCAAATTGGAAGACAACAATCTTTCTAAATGATATTTACTGTAGAATTGTTGCATATATGCTACTGTTATGAATACTTTAGATATAACAAAGCATAGTTTTTATTTCACTTCATTTTTCCTTCTTTCTGCCATTTAAATTAAATGATGAAATTTTGGCTGACTGAAAAGTTCAATTACCAAATATTTACTAAGAATTAATCCTAGAAATATTTAAATAATGAACAGGAAGTATTTATATACGTAATGAACCTAATCAAAGTAGCATAAGTGGAGTTGTTGCATACTGAGTTGATTTGGTTTTGCTAATAAGCGCTGTGTTAATTCACATCTCAAACATTCACTACGATTAGTGTAATGTTGGCTAATGTATTTGTTATTTTATTGTAAATGTCCGCAAATAAGCAAATTTTATTAGGTAAACAATTACCTTATGAATTAAAGAAATAATTCGTAAAGTAAGCATAAATAAATAGACATTTTTCATTTGTCGATTTTAGCCTGCCTTTGTGATAAGATTACTTAGGCATAATATGATAAAATGGGATAGATTTTTTATGGAAGAAGCACTGATAGGAATGAGAAGTTTCAGATTGGGATGAATTTAAGGATCTGGCTTAATTTAAGTTAGAATGGTATGTGGAAAGATTCATTCAAGAGTATTAGACAAGAGGGAATACGGCGTATGTAAGTTTATTTAGTACTTTTTTTTTTCTTATCATCAACAATAGCATTTTTACTTTAGAATAAATCGGCATTTCGGCACAATTCAGTACCATCCATCGTTATCGTGTGAAGTAGGACGGCTAACAAATGGTGCGCACAACACTTTTAACAAAGGTTATAGTATTTTTGTAGATTTTGTTGATTATTAGCTAATAATTCCGTTTATCTAAAAATACCGTTAATGTGTAATAGAAATATGTACATGGGAATGATAATAATCTTATGACAAGGAAAAATTTAGCTCCATTATGTTATAATTTTTTTCCTGCAAATTATGTCACTCATTGACAGTACTAAAAAAGATTTGGGATTTGATTACTGTCAAGGCATACCGTTTAATTCATACATTGATACTAGTGAAAGAAATTTTGGATGTAACTCACTCTATTTCGTAGTTAAACTAGCTAGTTAGCCATTTAACATGTAGAAGCATCTTTTTGATAATATCAATCTTCAAGGAATATGTACCTTATTTGAAAGTTATATCTAACAGAAATTTTGCTGAAGAATTATATCCCTTTAATCATTAAATTTTTAATGATTTAACTGTTACCTGACGTGACAGTTTCTCTCACTTTGACTTTGATGATTTTTCCAGGTTGCCCTTTCGCAGCCGTCGTTGGCGGCTCGCTGGGAAAATGTCTCGCCAGCTGCTAAAAACATCAAATTTGCATATAACGGTATTTTCATGTTTTCAAATTTATTGCGTTCACTATTGAGTAGTTGAGGAATTTCAGACAAATGTACGTCCGGCGGCATTAGATGTAGCAAAAAGAATTTTAAATTTTGTTACATGAACTTATATTGGGTTGGTTTAATTTCAATGTATTTGAATAGCATGAGGAGCATATTATTGATTCGCGAGAGCATTTTTGTCTTGTGGAAGCTTTATCTTATATTAAGTTGTAACAACCATTTACATTCTCGACCCGGCGTAGTTACAAATGTTGTCTTTTACAGGAAAATTGGCACAAATGTTGCGGTATTTTTGCTGGACATATGGCTGGAGTGGAAGACGATACGGTTCTGTTTCTAATAGCTCTTTCTCTTTCTTTATTTACACTAAAATCCTTCAATTTGTTTTTTACCGTTATAATCAAATGTCTGTAGAAAACCGCAAACTCTTTGCTTTTTAATTTTAAAAGATCAACTATGCGTAGAATTTTGGTAGAAAGAAACACTAAATTCTATAGAAATCGAATTAAGACTTTTGAAGTTTGTTGTAATATACTGAGAATTTCAGGTTTGCTGTTTCACGATCAGTATTTTGAGCCAGCTCCGGAAGTGAAGGAGGCGCTACGTCGTTTGAACTTGAAGGAGCCATGGCTTTTTGATGAACGCAAAATACGACTTTATCATGCACATTCGATGAAATGCCATGGCGAACAGTTACCAAAAGAAAAGTGGACGAAATGGGAAGATGTAAGTCTATCGTATAATTTGATAATGAGCGGGTAGATTCTGCTGTTTCGTATTCTGCTCTTCCCATTTTTATATATCATCTTTCTTAGCTGTCGCAATTTGAGCAGAAACTCTGAATCGATTTATTTATTGTCTTCGTAGTATATTCACTTAGTTAATGTATTTATTCATGATCACCGGTTTGCTACTTGATTCCAGGAAACATGGTACCTTAAGCCATACTTGGATGAAATTGAGGAAGAAAAAAAGACACGATCGAGCACTTCTGGTCTGCTTCCCAGTTTTCAATTAAAAGAACGTCATTAACAAAAAACGAAGAAAGTTTTTAAACGTTCTTTTGGCAGTATATATGAAGATATTTAGTTTAATAGTGTTCAGTATTTGTTTAAGTGCAACGCCTTCCTGAATGTCAGGGCAAATCAACGTCATTGTATGAATAATATACATGATTTCTAGACATCGAAATTTCTATATAGTTTTGATAAAACTAGTCACTCTTTGTTTCGAGTTGTCAATACCAACAATTCACAGGAAATCTTCAAGTAATCTTGATGCCGCAGCAACTTCGATCAGCATCTTCAGTATTGACTATCCATTACTATTTGATGAAAAATGTTATGATGTATGTCACGTGACTTATTTTGTGTTATGCTGAAGTTCATTTACAAAGTTTTTCTTTTTTTTTCTGATATTTAGGATGAGATAGTTTAGTGAGTTAGTCATTACCTAAAATGTGGAACCTAGTGGAATATTCTGATAGAATCAATCAGAAGTAATAGTTGATTTTTGTTAGTGTTTAACAGTTGTCGGTTATTTCCATTCAGAAGACCATTCTATAAAGTAACTGGATGGAAGATTCAGAATGCCACCAATGAAACCAAAGTCAGACCATAGATCTATTAAACATCCTAAAGTATGTTTCATATCTGTGTTACCATTTCTAACTGTTGACAAAATTAAGCAAGAATATCATGCAGACACATAAATTTCGAATGTTCCCAAAATATCATGATAAAAGAAGTGCTGGTATGGTAGTGCCAATGTTTATATGGATGCTTCTAATGCCATTTGCTTTCAATTTCAACAATGATGAAGTTGCTACACGAATTGTTTTTTGCCATGTTCATTTATCCACTTCAAGTTCAAGTCGAAATAAATATGGGGTTCATACATACAAAATTGTGGCAAATTCTTAATCAATGATATATCGGCACATTTTGTCATATATTTCAGGTTATATATATATAACAAATTTCACTGATTGATACACTGATTGATAATTGATTGGCTGAACTGTTTATTCTCACGAAGATTTTTTTTCCTTATTTCTTTGGAAGAGAGAAAATGCTTTGCTCAAAATCTATGCAGCAATAAGAAATACAACTTTCTTTCTCGGCATAATTATCTAAAAGAATTATTAAATATGATAATTTGATGCTAAAATTTTCATTCTTTTTTTTTGCGCAAGATGCTTGTATCGTAAAATTTAAAACAAAAATAAAACTGTAAATCACAAAAAAAGAAATGAGATTTATTTCATTGGCCACTAACAGAAAGTTCTGAAATGGCTGTATTAGCGATTGATTTTGGTGATATATCTTTTAGTGATTTTTTGTGTACAATGGATGCTTTATAACTGATTGCTTCATCCAAACTGTTGATGTATGAATCATCGGATAATGATTCCAATGAATGAAACTGAAACATCTTAAAATAGATGAGAAGTGGATATAAGTATGTTCCGAGTTGAGTTCTGCGGAATTTTTCGCAAGTTTGAAACAGAAGTTGAAATTTAGTTGTAAGATTCTCAAAATTAATTTGTAAAAGTTGGCAGCTTAGTTAACGAAGAATTTAGATAGAATGCTTCCTTAGTGTTAATCATTAACATTTGCCATATTTCACACTACTAGTAGATCTGCAACAATTTCCCACTTCTTCAATGTATCGTATCACTGCTAGCAGTATCGGATAGAGTGGGGATCACTTGGTCATACTGGTTCTTTCCACTAAATCTTCCTGTTTATTTCATCCGGTTAGTTATTACAACAGAATTCTAAACTTACTTGCATTTTTGACGTTGAAAAATCAGCAACAGAACAACTAAATGACAGACTATCCCAAGTATGAGATTCTGTTTCTGTTGCAAAAAATGAGCTTTTCGCTTGGCGATATATTTTTGATGATACACAAAGCTTCCTTCGACGACGATATAGAGCTGATACCATTGCTGATAATTTTTTAAGGTGAAAAGAAAGAAAAAAACTTCATTTCAAAAGATGAATCTGATTTTTTTAAAATAAAGAATAGGATATAAGAATCATTTTTGACGATTAATTATCAATGATTGAAATATAATTCATTGTCAGTAAATTTCAAAAATTTTATAGCCTCTAATGATTGGAAAAATTTCTTTGAAATCGTAAATTATAATTGATACCAATGCCAAATGCAGCCATAATAGCAATACCACTAATAGTAATTAATACAGTGGTTGGCACATCATTCATATGATCTGAGATACGTCGGGAATCATAGAATGCAATTATGTCATCTGCTGAAATTAATGAAATTAAAATCATCATTAAATATATCATCATATATTATGTAAGAATGGCAATAGTATTCATATTCATAATCATCTTATTATTAAGGAAGAAATTTAATTGTTGAACTTAAGCTAAGTTAGAAATTTGAAAATTAAGATAGAAAAAAGAAATTTAATATTGAATTGTTCAATTGATTAGAACCTCATATTACATAGTTTCAGGAATCCTATTATCTCATCTGGAATAGAGAAATATTGAAGTAGTTCAGAGAGAAAGACAAAAAGAAAAAAGAGAGAAATAGCTTCTTCCTATTTCAAACCAAATTTTTTGCAATTTTCATTTTATGCTTATGTAATTTATTTTGATTTTACTTTATACTATGCCAGAATCTTTCCCCTACCATTCAAGTAAACATTAACAGTTAATAATTTTAGTTAGTGCCATTGATAATAATGATGATAATCTATTCATGCAATATTTTTTCTACTTGTTCCCTTTTATATGCACTCATAATTATCATTAATTAACAATATTTGTTCCAACAATAACGTTTAATGAATATCACTAACTTTCTGGATAATGTTAGTATTTTTAATATGATAAAAAGTTGAACTTACTGTTTTTAATTTCGCTACTATCATTTGCAAAAATGGTCAAATTTGACGATGACCTGTGGTTGATTGATTCACTGATTTCGGATATGGCCAATGACATTTCTATGCCGTCTTTTTCCTTTAATTCACTTCTGACTTGTTTTGCTAAAAATCTTTTACTATAATGCTTCAATAAACTGCTAGTAATTTGTATTACAAAACCTCATAATTTTAGTCGGTCAACTGCCGAAAATTTTCCGGAAATATATTTTGCTAAGCTTCAGTACTGTTCGATTGTTTAAAATAAATAGATTGCATTTTATAATTAATAGTATGATACAACTGATAGCTTGTTTGATGCAAACATTAAGCATCTTATGGTACCATTTCTAATATTCCCAATTACATTGTTACTATCACCCAATATGATTTTACAAATTAAATTTGCTTCTAATTAAATATTATAAAAATGGTATAAAAATTTGAAATAAACATATGGAAATAAAAGATTAGCTTAATTTACTAATGTAAATAACTCATACATTTTGTAGGTGCGACAAAAATATCCATAGGTACAATATCGGCGACAAAATTTTCATCTATATTTGGGTGACAATATATTGCTGTTATAACTAATGGCCATAGAAGAATAATTGTACCCAACGGTTGATTGTTTGAATTTCGCATAATTCATCGTTTCACATTTACACACATTTTCATTGAATTATTGAATGAAATATTTATTCGTGAAATGTCAACCAACAAATGTATTAAACGTTAATGATTATGTTTCATACAGGTGAATTGAATTGAATTGAATTAAATAAATGAATAAGTGAGTTATTGAGTGACTGATAGGAATCTATACTATCGTAATATTAAATCCTGAAGTCTGGGAATTTTGATTATTATTTACTAGATAGCAAGTATTATACTTCCATATGGATTTTTCCGAATTTCGTCCAATACTTAACGGAAAATTCATTTTTTTAAATCAATTCGAAAACTAAAATTGTCAAGTAAAATCTGCAAAAGGAACTTAATACATAGCAATGCAATCAACAGCACTGAATATTGTTATCGGCAGAAGATAAATTTTAAAAAATAAAAAAGTACAAAATAAAAACTGACAGGAAAAAGTTTTCGCTAGGATGAAACTAACAGATAGAATAATAAATTTATTTAACATCAAATTTTTCTCTTTCTTCCCTCTCTATCTCTTATTCATGATAAAAAAAAAAAAAATAGAAAAAGCTCAATTATATTTCTAACAGGTATAAATTGATTAGAAATTTTGCATTATATTTGATAAGAATGATACACAAGAATTCATTGTATTAAAAAAAATTCTTTTTCTCAAAATTTTGCAAGTAATTCATCAGTAAGAAAAAAGAATAGAAAATGATTATTATATGTATTATACAAAATATAATGTATAATAGAATCAATCATACAATTTTCCAAAATATTTGTAAGATTTGAAAAAAAAAAGAAAAAATATAATACACTATTTTATGCATGAAATAATATTGTAAATTAAATTTCAATAACCAATTTTGAATTCATTGTTTTTGATGTACTATTGCAAGGTTAAGGCATATCAATTTTAGATATTTCAGGTATTTATTTCAGATTTTCTGTTTAATTTTTTTCTTTCTTTTCACACTACATGAAATAAGAATAGTTTGAATACATTGAATCATTATTGTTCTGGCTGTTAAAGTCTTTCGAGCATTCTGAATTTTGATGTAATTAAAGTTTTAATCCTACTGATTAAGTGAAAAATTTTCAATTGTATATTTCAATACATTTCCAAATGTTTAATTGACGTCATTCTAAAATTATGATTTTCCCTGTTTGCATATTCTTGTAATTTTATCCTTGCAAAGTTCATATGTTTTAAAATTCTCATTTCTAAATGGATTATTAAATGTTGCTTCAGTGATGTATATTTGAAGTCATCACTTCCATTAAATCAATGTGATATTGGTTGACCTCATATAATCTCATATACCCCTAAAGATTATTATTGTTTATTAGATCTACTTATCAACATTTTCAAATGTTCAAACGAATTAAAAGAATTACTCATTTCTATGTTTTTTTTCCCTCACATTTTTTTCCTTACTTTATAAATTTCTCAAAAGTAATCATAAGTAAATTTCAAATTTTTAAAATTAATGGCCCAAATTTATTTGGTTGTTTGTAGATGGAAAAAAAAAAACATTAAAAGGCACAACTTAATAATTAAGAAAAAAGAAGAAAATTATATCAAAAAAAAAAAAAAAGGGAAAAGATCGGATATATGAAAGAGAGAAAAGAGGGATTAAAGTAAAGTAAAGAGGAATGAATGAATGAATGAATGAATGAATGGAAGGACTCAATAAAATTGATTTGTATCTTTCCAATGAAATTCTTTTACTTCTTAAATTAAATTCAGAAGCAATTTGTGCATTTTCAGAATAGAAAACATGAAGATGTCAATCAGCAAATCATTGAGAAATTTCATTTTTCTTTTTTTTTTTTTTTTTTTTTCTCAATAAATAATTCAAAACCAACCAGTTGAAAGGGAAGAATAAATGATAAATAATGAATGAATATACTTACAGCTATTCGTTTATGCTATTAGTTTGATGAATATTTGAAGTAGTTCATATTGTTGCAACTATTTATTTATTTTCTTTCATTTTCCCTCTTACTCTTCTTTTCATTCAAATTCTTCTCTATTTTCATGTTTCGTTTGAACTTCGAAGACAAAAAAATGAAGTTGAAATTTAAGACTAAGATAAATGTTTCAACAAAATTTCATTGCATATAATAAATGAGTTTGATACATTAAATAATAGCAATAATGACAAAAATAATAATGATAATAATATTAATAATAACAATGATAATATTAATGATAATAATAATAGCAACAATAATAATAATAATATTGATGATACTAATAATAATAGTAATAATAATATCCTTATTATTATACAATTACGATGACATCAAATGACTGGAGAAATTTTGCAAAAAATTATCTTATTATATTTTATCACTATGATTCTATCTGTCCTATTTATAATATTATTGTTCTAAAGATATATTTTGCCTTTTCATCTATTTATTTCATAATCGGATTATAATGAAAACTTGGTTGAAAAGTAGGCTTGAGCATGCATCGTGAAGAAAATGAAAGCTTAAATAATAGTGATAATATTTCTAGTGAATGATAAGAGCCAAAAAAAAAAAATGGTGCAATATAACGAAATGCCAAAGTCGAGATTAACCTTATCACAAATATCGAAATTGATGAAATATTTTCGACATCCAACTATTGCATTAGAAATTAAATATTATTGCATAAATTTTAAATTATCCTCCAATAAGCTTACTAATGATAACTTTAGACAAAACTTTCCCTAAATCAAAAAGTAATAAAATGATTCTGCATATTTAAGGTGTAATATAAACTATCTTTAAATTTTCAATAACTAAAAATAATTATCATCAGGTAAAATGATAGTTTTTCATGCTGAGTAAAACTTACATTTTACATTTTGTTTATTTCCTCTCTCTTTTTCTCTTCCTCTCTTCTCATCCTCTTTCTCATTCTCTCTCATTCAACTCCATCCAAAACCAATATTATACGAATTCAAATAATTTAAAGAATTCAAATTTAAACGAAATTATACGAAGTATTTGGCAGATTTACAATATAAAAGACATCATAAACCTAAACCAAAAAAGAAAGAAAAAAAGACATCATAACTCATTACTTAGAAATAATTCATTCGTAAAAATGGGGAAAAAAAAAAAACCTTTTAGAGCAAAGAGATTAACAAAAAAAAGAATACCTAAAGAGCCATAAATGGGCCCATTAAAATCGTAATACATAAAGCAATTTACTTTAATGTAAAGGTAAGCCAAAGAAAACAGCATAAGAAATGCGCAAATAGAAAATTATAATAAATGAGAATAATTACTGATATATATATATATTTATATATTATACCTAAAAATGTAGAAATGGCAATTTCTTTACTCGCATCATTTATTTTCCATTTCATTTTACTAATTTCTTAACTTCTTGTTTTTTTTTTTTTTTAAGTTTTGATTAAATTTTATTTTTGCGTGTGGAAGTTACCACAATTTACAACAATTATAAAAGTAATTTCTCATCTGTCAAGCAATTAAATTCATTTGTTTTTTCCGTTTTCTTTTTGTAAGAAATTATTTTTCTGGATTTCGGCCAATCCTTTCATTCATTGTCTTTCTTTTTTTATCTTTTATTTGTTAAGTTTGTGGGATAAACTTAAATTTTAAATTTTTGGAAATTTATTGTTTATGAAAAATGTTACCAATGGTTGTGGAAGGGTAGGGAGAAAAGAAAATTGGAAAAGATGAAACTGTCAAAAATCATTTTGATGGATGCAAAATTTGAAATGCAAAAACATGCTTTAAAAAGAAAACAAACAATACATTCAGTGCTAAACATTGTTGGTAACAAAAAGCTTCAATAATGCTTTTACTACAATATTTAATAAAAATTTAACTTAAACAAAGGACATTGTTTTTTTATTGAAATTTCTAACTTTATAAATTATGTTTCAATTATTTCTTAAATATACCGTATTAACTAATCCCTTTGAGTGAATTTGATAAATTATTTATAAATTTTTTATGATTTCACAAAATCATTTATAATTCACGAACAATTTAAACGATATGTAATAATCATTCCTTAAAAACAATTATTCTATCGCTATGCAAAGATGTTCCAATTTTGGAAATGGTAAAATTTTATTACAATACGTAATGTAGACAAAAACAATTTCTGAAATTCGAATTTGAATTAGAATCTGAAAGTATTGATTGCATATGATCAAACATCACTATCATCCTTTAAATAAAGAAAGAAAAAAAAAAAAAAAAAACTTTCAAATGAATTTATCCGCATTGACGAAAATATCAAATGCAGAAAAAGTTTTATTGCAAAATGCGCTTGTAATGTATGACATGACATATTCGCCGACTAATCATATGAGTAAAAAATAGTTCAAATGAAAAAAAATCTTTAAAGAAAGTTTTCTTCAAAAATTTTGATGATATCCGTCTGGCAGATGATAATATCTTCCGTAGGTTTTTTTTTTTTGCCCGTTTTTATCAAATGATATATAACAAACAAAAATTATAATGGAGGCGTTCAAATGAAAACACAGAAAAATTGCGAAAACTTATGATTTTTATGATTTTACTTGATCGACCTTGACATAACGATAGTAGTTTTATAGTGATCCGTAATAACGATTTATTTCATCCAATAAGTTTGAGAAAAGGTTATAATTTATGTTGTGCAGTCAACGTTTATACTGAACATTATCAGTGCAATAAAATTTGCATAAAATTGAAAACAAGTTTCTCTTTTTCTTCCTCTTTTAGTCTAATCTTAACCTGCAATCTAATTAAATTTCTAAAATCTAATCAATTTTTATATCTAAAAATAATTTAGATATAAAAATTGTTGATTGTTTAGATGATGCGAAATGAAAAAATAATATATTACGAACGTTTGATAATATTACGCTATTTTAACAACATTTACTTAAATTTGATAAATTAAATCTTTCATTTCTCTGCAATAAAAAATACCAATTGTGGAAATTATCAAATTGATAAAGTAGATCGAATAATTAATCCAACAAATAATATTTAAAATATAGTATTATGATTTGAAACAAATATGATCCTAATTTCTATTGTGGAAAATATTAACTAATTAACTATCATAAACATTTCACATAGGTATAAGAAAGTCGCAATATAATAATTGACAAACGATAATCATTTCCATAATTAATATAATATTACATTTGGTCGATTAAATTAACTTAACTACATTTATATATATATATATATTCAGTACATGAATATTAAATATATGTGAGAGAGAGAGAGAGGGAGAGAGGGAGGAAGATAGAGAAGGAGAGCACATATATATGTATTTAGAGAATACAAATATAAGTGATATTAATGATAGGTGTAACTAATAGAATTAATTACTTGAAAAGATAACGATGTTTATATATTGACTTTGTTTTTTAAAATAATTCAATTGGGGAATTATTAGATTTTGTAATAAAACATTAGTCATTTGTTGACAGTTTAATTTGAATGGAAACATTTGAGATGAGAAACTAATATAAATGTTGAAATTGGCTTCTTTCTTTTATTTTCAAACATAGGTATGATAATAAATTAAACTAAATATTGTCATTTGAATAATAAATAGTGCTTGAAGCAGAAGTAATTTCATCAATTAAAAAACACTGTGAAATATTTGCAGAATGAATATTACAATGAAGCGATTTTATGAAATATTAAAATATTAGTTAATTTTTATTAAATTTACAATAATTACCAATGCTATTTGTTAATTACAATGATTATGATTGTGTAAGATTAAAGTTACTGCATTCTCTATCTGTTAGGTACGATAATTTCTTTATGATAACTATAGCAATATCTTGATATTTTCACATGATAACTATACTGGCAACTGGTAACGATAACTTAATAATTTCTGATAAGGCAATAAATGAAATAAAGTAATGTAAGGATTGTATGATTATTAGACATTATAGAAGACGAACCAAACCCTATGAATAACCTTTGATATTTCCCAGAAAAGTTGGGTATTTCTTTTTGAACCTAATGTACCATAAAATGAGATTTATAATAATCCGACGTAGTGAATACGATGGATTAGCTTTTAAAAGGAAATCAAATTTATGATATTTATTTCCTTTGTTTTTGCAAATATACCAAACTTCTACTAACTTTAAATTTTAAGTTATCCCTATCTTATATTTGTTGAAAAACGGATAGTAAATGTAGGATGAAGTTGCAAAATAAAAAAATCAGTTACAAAAAATAGTTCTGATAAAAACAAATAATATGTAGTAAAACGATAAATATTATCAGTGAAAAAAAAAAATGAGTAATATGTGAATTAGAAATTATGCAAAAGTATCGAAAGGACCAATTTTAATTCCTCTTGAACTATAAGAAAAAATTGGATTGGAAGTAATTTTGAAATTGCGGAAAAATTGGATGTATTCTTTATTGGATGTTCTACTTGTCATCACAACTAGTCACTTTTTCAGGTAAATGCAATGATGCTGAATATAAATGTTGAAATTATTTGCTCGCAAGAAAAAAAAAAAAACAGTGTCTGAAAATAGCCTGAATAATATGAATGACAAGAAGAAAAAAGAGATGATGATGACAGGTAAATGGAAAAGGATGACAAATTATGAGTTACTTTTTTATGAAGTTATAATTCGAACATTAGCTCAATCTTGTAAATTCTGAGTTGAAATTTTTGCACATACTAGGCTCATTACGAGATAATGATTGAGTATAGGAAATGGCCTGGTTTATTGCAGAAATATAAAGGGTAAATCGATAGAAGGAGTTAAAGAGTTTTGAGATGAAGGAATAAATGAGATAGATGAAAATAAGGCATGGATGAATGACAAAACGAATTGATTAAATGACACTTCAAAATTATTTGACGAAAGAATCAACAAACCATAGGAAAAATTACAAGCAATATATGCTAAACAAGGGAAAAGAAGAGTAAACAAATAAGCATCCACAGAAAGTAAACAAATAAACAATTATAGATACAATAATTTCGAACAAATTAACAACCACCATTAAGTTATTTAAAATTGAAGTGGGAATATTTCGGTAGTACAAATTAATTGGTCATTAAAGAAATTGAGGAAATTGCTTTAATACCGATAATAATAAACAAGTTTTTTGGTTAGCCGAAATATAGAAATAGTTCAATTGACTTAATAACAGATTACTGAATTCAGGATACCAACATTTAAATAATTCATTTCTTTTTTTAGAAGTTTTTATTTTTCATATAAATCACTCACAGTTTTAATGATTGACTGAAGAAAGCTAATGATAATAACTGTAATATTATGATAATTCGATAATTAAATTAATTAATACAGAAAGAGAAGGATACGCAAAAATTTTTGTTATTTGCACAATATTCTTTGTTATTTGCATTTGTATAATTAATAAAATATAACAACCATGTGATTTAATTAATTTTTTTCAGCCATTTTTAGTATTTCAGTACCGGGATCATGGAATAAAGTGTTTTTGCTATTTGTTACCACTTGCAATTTGACGAAAAGTAGTCATAAATAAACAAAAACATTCGTCATCGTCGCCTTCGTTTATAAAATAAAGTCTAGACGGATGTTTTCAATAAAATTTGGGATTTCATTTTAAATTCCCGAAGTTTGAAGATTGTTATCAAATAATGAATTTAATTAGTGTCTATCAAAATCCATTTCTGAGCAGAAATACTATGAACAAATTGTTTATAGCATTTGACCTCTTTCTCTTTTTTCTCCCTCTTTTCAATATGTCTCTCTTTTTCAATATGTTTGGTAAATTGATGTTATCAAAAGTATTTTATTTAATTTAACCATCCTCAAACCGTTAACAGTTTGAAAATTCTTTTATCTTAATCTGCACTAATTTCCATCTACTTATAGCAAATAATACTTGTAAATTTTTTCCATATCCGAAAAAATAAACAATAATATTTTTTATTGTTTCGGATTTGGTAACCAAATGATATCAATTAATTAATAAATTCAATAAAATTTTATGCAACAGTTTTTCTTCTAGCATAAGGACGAATAATAGCAAGGAGAAATATTATCACAATTTCGAAATTTTAAATTTTTGTAATTTAAAAATTTGAAAATTTTAGAAATTCCAAGAACTACTGTTATAAACCTATGCCTGATGAAATCGAAAAAATTCATTTCTATTTACTTTAACGTAATTCATCTATTTCTGTCTAACCTTCACACAATTTCAATTTTATTTTCCAATTCTCCAAGCCATTTCATGGGAAATTTAATTTTTTTAACTTTTAATTCTAAGATTTAATTTTCCACTTTCTTTTCCTCCACCCCAGAATATTAAATACTTCAGTCATAATATTTGCTAAATTTTACAGCGTAATAAAAGTTTTTATATTGGTAAAAGATGGATTTTTTGTTAGCTGAAGGAACTTTCTGCACAAATTTGATCAACATCTTTTAGAAATTATGTGCAAAGAAAATGATATAAACGAATATTTCTAATGGAAGTCAAACTTTTTTGCAAGTTATGACGTCTATTACTTGGTTTATCGGTTATTCAACCTGAGGAATTGAAGTAATAAAGAGGAAAAAAAGAAATGAGGAAATAAATTATATGAAAAAAGAAAAAAAAAATGAAAAAATTGAAAATATAGAATAATATTAATTGAAATAAATGTAAGTTTGTGATTTCATTTAGGAGTGAATTTTATCAAAAATTCATTTATTATTTCATTCTTCTATTTTTACACTCTTTCTCATCTTTTATTTTTCGATATATTTATTCCTTCCTTTTTAACTTTTCCTTTTTTTTCTTGTTGGGAAATAATTTGATCATACGTCCTTAATTCTGGAAAAAAAAAAAAAAAATTTCGAAAAAAACTTGAAATGCTTTCAAACAACACATTTGAGGTTATTGAAATCAAAAAAAAAATCACCCGAAGTATAGTGTAAAAAGTGTCTTAATATGCATTTGAAATTCATTGAAGTTTAACTCTTATTGTGAAAATGGACTTGAAATCAATTTTATCAAATTCTAAAGTATTGTATTATGACAGTAGTTGTTATGTCATTCAAAGAAAAATGTTTTTTTTTTTCTTTTTTCTTTTTGTATTCAAATTTCTTTCAAAATTGAAACGAAAAAAGTAAAAATTTGAACACAAAAAAATTTATATATACTTGAAACATGAAGTTAGATATTGTTATTGCCATAGGATAAATTGTTGTCAATTTTAATTAAAATGTATGTAATATCATCTGACGGAAAATGTTGCTTTTCTACTTTTCGAAAATAAGCTTAGAACAAAATTATTGATGATTTACTTTATTTCTAAAATATTATTTTTGTATCGAAAGAAAATATGCAAATTTCCATTTTAATTAAGGAAAAAAAATTGAAAAAATTTAGAAGGCACATTCTTTTCGCGATAATACGCATTGATTATCATTTAATATATCATTTCAAAAATCTTCCTTCATTTTTTTTTTTTCCTTTATAAATTATTCGATAAAATCTGTTATCGATTTCTTTTGAGTAGTAAAAATTAGCGAGAGATCGAAGGAAGAAAGAGAAAGACTGACCATTGGTAGGAAATAAGGTAAAAAAAAATAAGATGAATCATAATGACCAGTGTTACAATCTACTTCGATAGTGAAAACTTAATTTCAATTAATCCTATCTTAATTATAAATTTATTTGTACCGGAACTGCTGGTATATAAGTTTTAGAAGTTTTTAAAGATTGTGAATGGATGGATGATTTACATTAATGTTCTATTAAAAATAGTACAGAACATTGGAATATTATCATGAAATGATGTACAAATGTTTGATGAACAAAACATTTAAGAATTATTACTTTGAACATTTTTGCTCATAGAAAAATTTAATGAAGCATTCGTAATTTTTAATCATTCTTTTCCCACAAAAATAAGAGAAGTAATAATAAATTACATCAATTAAATTATATAACTAAGAAATTCCCAAATAACTTTAGTATATATTGTGTAAAGGAAAATGAATAAAGCTCAATTTTGTAGTTTTTACAAAAATTTATGATTAATCAAATATTTTAATGCATTCAATTCAATTAACTAATCATTCCATGTATCAACAAGTATTGTTTTATATCCAAAAATTATTTCAATATTCATTCCAAATTATTATTTAGATAATAGCATAAATGTCGTTATTGAGCAAATAAAGATGGAAAGTGTTGTAGGGAATAATTTGAGCTAACTTAATATTATCTTTAAAAAAAAATTTTGCTTATGCAAATAGCAATGTTTCCAGCATTTATTATTTCAAAAGTTTGCATTTATCGAATTCCGATTTGTTTCGAAAAGTTAAAATGGAAATTTTTCTTTTTTTTGATAAAAACTTTTGTAATTTTTCATCATTTTAAATTTTTAATGTTAAAATGATAACTAGCAAATATACCATTTTGAATAATTCACAGAATTAATTGATCATTATTCTACTTGAAAATAATTAATGAAAATGTATGAAGCAAAGATGTTTGAATTAAAATTTTGAACAAAATAATAATTCATAGTTTCATCCTTCTTCTTTTTAAATTAGCAAACTATTTTCAAGTATAACATAGAAAGCTAACAGAAAAAGAAAAAGAAAAGAGAAAAACTGAAGAAAATGAGTGAGTAACAAGGGAAAAAGTATGGAAAAGTTATTTGACAAGTAATCAACTAATGTTTTCCTTTCTTGCAATAAAAATTTCATCGCCAGAATTAGAAAAGAACCGGTCCTTTGAAATTGACTGTAATTGCGATATCATCCATTGATTTGTAACACAGAAATGAGTCGAAAAAAAAAAAAAAAAAAATGAAGGATATTTTTACTGAATAGGCATAATAACCGCAATTATTAGCATTTCCAATTGGTATTAATTCTATTCAATCAATTCATTTTTTTAATCTAAAGCAGTGTAATAAAAAAGAAAAATGAGAATATATTGGAAAGGTTACACAATAAATGGATGGCACTGTAAGATATAAAAAGGTCAATATCATTAAATGTAGTAAAAATGAAAGCTCAGTTCAATATATTTTAAAATTATATAAACTTTAAAATAACACTTAATTGATAATTAACATTTTCAAATATTATGTGTGATAGTGCTTTATGTAAATATTATAGGTATTATATTTTATATATTTCGAATATTATGAATAAATATCATATTTAGTTGAAGAAATTGCTTAAACGAAAATTTGTACCAAAAGTTAAATTAGAGATATTTTATTAAAACCACTTATTAATAATTACGCATCTTCCCATTCAAATAATTTATTATAAAAGTATTGAAGAAAAAAAATTCTTTTTTCTTTTACACTTTATTTTAACAAAGGGAAAAAAGCATTGCAAATATTGGCGTAAGTTAAAAAATTGTAATTTGTAGAATTACCATCTGCTCAAATTACAGAAAAAGCAAAAATTTTTTTGCCCGTATTAGTGAAAATTTTGAAAACTAAAAAAAAAAAATTTCTTCTCTCTGTTAGGTAATATTTTATGTACGCACTGCAAGCAAAAGCCACTTCCTTTCTTTTTTCGAATTTTGTTAAACAGTTACTTCTTCAAATAATAAGGTTGTCAGTTGGGTTAGAAAAAAGAAACGACAATTTTTAAAGTTTGAATCATTTGTCATTGTTATGAATCAACTCGCATTAGAACTTCAATGAATCACACAAAATTTAAATTTAATTTTAGAAGTTGCATATAATAACAAAATTATTATATATGACTGTAAAAGTTGAACTTGAATCGTTAAAATTTTTTGGGATTTTTTAATGATAAATTAATTTATTTCATATTTCCTGTGGTTACTTTCTATATATTGATAATAGCCATTGCATAGCAATAAAAGATCGTGAAATCGATAGCTATAAATGTTGGTGGAATCTGAAACCGTTATAGTTGATGGTTCCTTGTTTCAAATTCTTTTTTTTTTTTTTTTTTTTTTAAATGCAAATTGACGAAGCGATATTATTTCATTCTTATTTTTCAAATATCATTAAAAAGATTATTTCTTAAATGCTATAGATTTACACATATATCATTTAAATGTGTGGAAAAAAGGAAATGAAAAATGGTGAACACAAAATATCCGTCTATTTTTTTCTTAATAATTACAGATAAAAATAGTTTCACATTTGATTTGAATTTAAATAAAATATAAGTTTTGAATCAATAGATTTTTTTTTATTTACAAAATTCATTTGTTTATAATAGGTGAAAATATTATTGTGAATATCTCAAATATTTATTAATTGAGTGTAATAAAAAAATTCATTCGAAAAATTCATACTGAAACAATTTATTGATCGATAAATGTAAAGAAAGATCATTTCTGGTCTATATGTATGTATAATGAATGACCTTCGAAAATAGTTAATACAACAATTGGTCAATTTTACAAACCCGTTTTATATGTGCATATTTCGATTAAAGGCTAACAATAAATGCATAATTATCCTTAAATTATGTTATCAGCAAAAGATATGTTGTATATATTAACAATGAAAATGTATTATTAAATCTAATAGTTACATGATTTAGTTTTGGTTTTATTTATCTAAAAATTGATAAATTATTAAAAAATTCAATGATCATAGCATATTTATTTAAAAATTAATAACTTATTAAAGAATCTGACAGTTATATTATTCAGATTTGATTATATTTGTTACAAAAATTAATGAATTATCAGAATTGCACAAGATGAAAAGATGGAAGATATAATAGATCTCTATCGATATAGTTGACCTAATTTCAAACTAATACGGACACACATCTTAAGTTTTAATCACTAATAAGAAAATATTTCTTGTTGGCCAAAAAAAAAAAAAGGAAAAATTGATAAAATCTTTAATAAATTTTAATTTCGTCGTTAATTTAAACAATAAAATACTTTTTTGATAACCAAAAAAGAATTTGTAAAATTTGATTTAGCAACTTTTAATGTATAACTAATTTAAAATCCAATATGTATACATATACAAATCTTCGTATGTATTTTATAAAACAAAAAAAAAAAAAAAAAAGAGTGGAATTGAAGAGAAATATTTTATAGATGATGTTAGAAGCGGAAAGGTAAGAAATTATAACTAAAACGGATGAGACAAGGTCAAACAACACTAACTTTTCTAATTTCATCTACTTTTACTAACCCATCCAAAGCGATTTTGTTGTATATTGGCCAATGAAAAAGTGAATTTCTTATCAAATAAAGTGGAAAATTCATTTTTTTTTTTCAAGATAATAATGCGAGGAAAATGAAAAAAAGGGAAGTGGGCAACAAATTTGGCTAATAAATTTTCTTCCATAACATTTCCTTTTTTTTTTTTTTTTGAGTAAGGGAATGTTTTTGTTGATAAAAGTATGTTGATATTTAACAATTCATGATATTTTTCATTTTTTATTATTAATTAGAAAGTTTCCTATCGGATAATATGAAATTTTAGTTGGAAGAAATTTTGTTTCATTGATGGAAAGTAATTTCAAATTTTGATGTCAATGATCCACAACCGTAAATATATTTGTCTGTATTTCTTGATAAAATCGAATTTGCATAATTCAGAAGAATATATGAGACAAATCCGGTTGTGGTAGATTTCTACTCACAAATCATATCAAACTAATTTTTGTTAAGCTAGTTAGTTCAAAATTTTAATATGCCAAAATCTTCATTGAACAGAAGATATACATATTTTTATATATATTTGTTAGAATAAGAAAAATTACTGAAAAATTGATTAAATTCATGGGAAATTGATTATGCACATATATAAATTAATTGGGATAAGAAATGAAAACATAAATGATTGATTGATTGTTGAATGAAGAGAACATTGAACAAATTAAATCCAACCAGTTTTATTTGTTGAATAAATTTTTAGAAATATATTTAACATATGCGATTGCATGAAAATGTTGATTTCGAAAAATTCAAATGTTTACTGATGCTTTCGTATTATAAATTGATTTAATTTCAAATCAATAAAATGGCATAAAAATGAATCAGAAGTGATTCCAGTAAATAACATTAATTTAATGCAATCGATTTGTAATATGTAAATTATGATGTATTCTTCCAATTCTAAACTCTTTCTAATTTCTTTCCAGTAAAAAAAAAAAGCTTGTTTTTTTTTAATTTAAAAAAAAAAAAGTAATATTTCAGGAATTGATTAAAAAGTGTACATTCTATCGATGTAGAAATGAAACAAATGAACTATGATTCATCATTTAAACAATTGCTGCCTTATTTGTTGTATTTTTTCGTTGAAAAGTTAGGAAAGAATGGAAATTCTTTGAAGAAATAAAAAGAAAGAAGGATTTAAAAAAAAAAAAAAAAGGAAGAAATGGAAATGAAATATAAAATGAGAACAAATATGAATTTATGGAACATAAAAATTATATAACAATAACATAGAATGGAATCACTAATTGAATTTTTTTTTGAAACGATTCAACCTATTATTAATGTTTTATTATTTGTTCTAATTGTACTCGTCCAATTTGCATTTGATAAGGTTAAATCAATAATTTATTTCACATTAATTTATACAATGCATACATATAACTCACAATTAAATATTTTATCAATTTTTAAATCAGAAAAAAAAAATTATTCCACATAAATCGTTTATTCCTTTTTTTCTTACTTTGCATTTGCACAAATAATGCAATGCAAATAATAAATTTGAGATATAACGATAGATGAACATTATCGATTTTTCAAGTAATTAAAAAAATGCTATAATTAATCATTTCTAGCAGCAAAATTTCCTTGCATTAGTAAATAAGAAAAGTACAGATAAATCTATCGTTATTTGTAATCATTGATCAAATGAGTATTTGTGGAATTATCATAAGATTCGGAACTAGCCCAAGATGATCCATATAATGCCCGTGTTACACTGCTTTCTGAATGTTTTCGTTCCAGAAGGAAACGTTCTAAGCTGAAATTAATTATTGGAACCTATAAAAAATAATAAAGTTTTAAAATTTAACATTTTTGGTAAAATAAAAATCTTAAAAAGTTCGAATATATTTTTTTTCCTTTTTGATTTTCTGAAAAATTGACAAGAAAATTACCATAAACAATCAAATTAGAAATAAAAATTTTGTTGAACGAGATGGTTAGAATCAATTGAAATCATTCTGAATGGCAAATTCCTTGAGAAACGATTGACTCCAAATTTTGCAAACTGACTGATGGAGCAGAATCGGTGGGATGCTGTTCAACATCTAAATTCGATGTTTCAAAAGGTATTTCGAGTAAACGATGTTTTAGTTCTTCAGCACTGTTTAAAATGATTAGTGGATTAGAATTTGGAAGACAATTATTCGGAGTTAAAGAATGTTGGAAATTTTCAGCATCATTAGCAAGCGATTCATAATTGTTCTCTTCTAATTGATGTTCAACATTTTTCTCTTTGCTGTCTGATGTAAAATTTACATCATTATAATAAAATGTAACTTCATGTTTATCTAAATTAGTTCCAGATTCATTTAAGTCTTCACGGATGAAGTCAACATAATTATCATCTGAATGGTTACCAAAATCTTTGACAAATGATTCATCAGAATCTTTTACTATATCGTCCAATATATAATATCCAAGGTTTTCCAAAAATGATATTGAATTCACTACTTGATCGTCTTCTGAAGATGAAATAACTAATGGCTGATTGATTTCGTATGTTTCCTTGTAGCATCTATCTTTACCTTCAGTTTTATACATTTCCGATTCTTGCGCTTCAAAATATTTACTATCCATGTTACAGACATTTTGATTATTGGAAACCACACTTTTGCCCTCTTCATCATTCCATTCTTCATGTTTATCATCGTCTTTACTATTTGCCAACCTACGGAAGTCAGTACAGTTTGTTCGCCCTTCAATTTCAATTACTGTGACATGATTGGCAAATGTGACACTTTTATTAGAATTTCTACTGTTGGATTCACTTAATGTAGAATCGCTTTTTCCGTGATGAACTACAGATTCGAAAATATGATTGGCTGCTTTATTGTCCATAATATCGTCCTCATGTACCAATGTAGACTCGATCAATGGTTTCTTAGATAAAAAAGTGGGAATCCAACGTGTTGTTACAGTTATACCTAAACTTCGTGCATTACTTAATATCACATCATTGCCTTTTCGAATCTCACTGTTTTCAACGTTGTTTCCTATGGAGATTCCAGCAAATTTTTTCATCGTTTTACTTTTACCACCTTTTGTACTTTTTGTCATATATTCTGCCAAATTGTCTCTTTGATTAGCGATTCTGCTTGCAATTCTATTATTTCGACCATTTTTATCTGTGGTTTTCGCATTCCATCTAGCAGTAGCACATTGCGGCGTTGTATTACGATACAAAGATGTTATGTTACATTGTTTTTGTGCAGTATCAATGTGCATCCGATTAATGATTGCTTGTTTAAGAAGCGAAGATGGCAGAATGTTTTGACGTTTAGTCTGCATTGATTCATTGATTTGTTGGTTTCGTATTTCTGCTTCAAAATATTTGGTGCAATTAGTAAGGGAAGTAATAGCAGTAGTAGGAATAGTGCTGATGGATGCATCATCTAAAAGATGCTTTATGGGAATTTGTAAAATGAACTTCTGGCTGGCTAAATTGCAATAGTTTCGAAAGCTTGCAGACAATTCAATTAACTGTCATCTTTATTTATCATATGCCGAATTAAACTTGCAAATTTACCCTGTTTTAATTGGCTCAAATTCACTCCAATTTCTGCTGCTGCTATTTGCCCGAATGATGCTTCGCGAGTTCTAAAATGTAAATTTGAATTCAAATTAATCCAATAAACATAAAAGAGGATGATATAATTGAAATCAAAGCTGAGATTGACATCAAAAATTATTTGTCTAATGAGGATGAAAGAGTGGAAATAATTATGTATCTCTTTCATCATATTTCAGCTATAAGACTAAGCTTAATTTTTACACCTTTCACTAAACTAAGGAATCTGAATCAGTTCCGGATGATGTCTTAACTTCCTTTCAGTGAAAATATCTCGAAACTTACTCTCAAAAAAAAGTGTACACTCATTTGTAGCTCTCTCAGTATTCAAATTAAAAAGTTGAAAATGAAACAAATTAATGTAAAAGAAATTTTACCACAGCATCTAAATACATACCTTTGGCGATGGTAATGTGGTAAGCCACTGCTGGAACTGTTGCTTTGTCGTGGAGTATTGTTTAAATGATTGGTTTTGATACTGTGATTGTCTGAATCGCGAAACATTCTTCTCTGTACCCATTCCGGATACTTGTTTATGCAACATGGGCGAATACGACGCGGTAGTATTGGAGCTTCCGCTCTAAATCCTAATTTGTACTATGAGATTTAGATTAATCTTCCGGGATCTTTGGAAATCGATAGGTTGTAAATAAGGAATAAAGGAACCGTAGGAGAGGAAATTTTTTCTCAAACCTGCTAACAACCTTATAATAAGCTTCTGCTAGGAATAATTTTTTTTTTTTAAAAAAAAGAAAGAAACGATTCCAAAATCGAAAGTTTTTTCATCAACAAATGTTAAATGTTAATTAAGAGGCGATGAGTGAAATATCCAAATGAAAAGGATATTTTCTTCAACTTCTTCTAAAATAATTCATAAATTAAAACTATCATCATCATTATTATCAGTAAGATACGGAATTTGCATTTATAAAAGCATTTCTTTTTCGCATAAAGCAACAATGAACATTTAAAGTTTGAATTGTGTTTTATAAGCAAAAAGGGAAAATTGCCATTTGCAAGCCTTTTCTATGTTATACAATTTCATTTGATCAAAAAATTAAATAAGTTCCTTTTTAGAGATAGAGAGAGAGATGGAGAGAGAGAGAGGGAGGGAGAGAGAGTCAAAAAAAAAAAGTTCCAAAATACCAATTTAACGAACAATATTATCAATCCATTTTCGTTCAGTATCTTTCAAACATTTTCCTACAATAATAATTGGCAAACTTAGTTCTGCAAAGGATGAGAATGCGTGACGATAAATTCAAAAATGACAAAATTTATTCCCTAACTTACTTTTAGTGCACATGCAAAATCAACCATAAACCCAAATAATTAAATACAATTATTCATATTTTCATAAAAGCTTTTCTAGCAATAAAGAATATTTATGCAAAAAAAAAGAAAGAGAAAATAAACAAAGAAAAAAAGGAAAAATGAAGAAAAGAAAAGGAAGGAAATGTTTATTTTGCCATTGCTGCTATAAATGACAACATTCGGAACACAATAAAGTGGTGCTGATACAAGGAAATTGTTCGTTTTTTTTTTTTTTTTTTTTTTTTTTTTTTTTGCGACAGTGTCAACTGGAGTGCGTTTTAGTCATTCTGAAATAAAATTTTAATCAAAATTCAAATTTTCTGCTGCAATATAGATGTATCAATGATAATATTAAATCAATCATAAGGATTATTGATTTTTCAACTTTTAATGTATATCGAATTACTTCGATCATTTGATATTGTTATATATCATTTGATAGTAATGAAACAATGGTATCATTTTGTAAAATATTATCCTTCAAAAAAAGTTTCTATGATCATCTGCTAAATAAGTCGAATATATGCTGGAAAGCATATCATTTTTTAATTCTTCTACAAATTATTTCGTCCATACCTTTTTCAGACTGAAATTAGTAAATCAAAAATTCAACGCATCATTTTTTTTTCGAAAATGCAAAAGTAAATTTGACTAAAGCATAGCTTACACCTTAGGAGCGGCACGGTGAAAAAATGATGATAACAAATCGATGGGAAACGGAAAGATTATTGTCGAATTTTTTTCCGCGCTAAAATAAATTTTAATGAATTGGTGATAGAATGAGAAATATGTCATGTAAAAACTAAAAAAAAAAAAAAATTATATAAAATTCTATCAAATAGAATTTACTTAAGCTTTATAAATTTGTCTTCTTCTTTCAAATGCTCAATTTTCTACACTGTCATCATCATCATCCTTACAGCTGTCACTTTGTTGTTGTTGGTATTATAGTTATTTGAACTAACAAAATCTTATTCATTCCAATTTTTACAATATTTGTTGAATGAATATCAATAATGTTTCATCTTTCAAAATTGCAAATTAATGAGATAGGAGGCAAATGAGCGTATATTTTTGCTTATTTATTTATTTTATATTATTACATTTTATAGTATCAATCCATCGATATATATTATTTATAGTGAGTGATATTTGTATGTATTTCTATTTTGGATCAGCTCACTAACATAGTTTTTTATTAATATAGTTTTGAAAAATTTTTTTCTTGAAATTAAAGTTGAAGTTTTTTGTATTTACTTATACTTTGAACCAATGTTGAAGTTGAAGTTAACCTTATAGAATTCAAAGTTTGCAAATATCTTAGTTGCAGAGCAGATGGTGATTCGGCGATTACTTCAGCAGCTTCTTTAAGAGCTCGTGATGCTTTCTGTTCACCTTCCGCAACGATCACCTAAAATGAAGAAAAGGAATGAATTGATATTTCCATCAGAATCCTCTATGGAAAAGAGAAAGAAAAAGTAATTTCGATTCATTGAAGACGTAGATTTTGCTAATGTGTTTCACAATTAAGCTAGATCGTGCTACTTGTTTAGCCTTCGAGATAAATGCGCCACGTTACTACGACAAATTCAGTCATGCAACGTATTGGTCGATTGAAGTTATTCATTTTGATCTAACTACAATTAAGCTGATTATTATTAAGCAATTTTTTAGGAATAATTATAAGTTCGAAAAATGATTTAAAAAAGAAAAATAACCTTAGCTCGAGCTTCACGTGCAGCTTCAGCTTCAGCAGCCATAGCACGTTGAAGTTGAATTGGAAGTCGAACATCCTTTACTTCCACTCTCTCCACTTTAACCCCCCAAGGTTCTGTAGCTTCATCAAGCGTTATCTGAAAATTTACTTTCACACTTCAATTATCTGAAAATTTATTTTCAGATAATTAAACTTTAATTATTATGATTTACTTATAATCATTGTGCATCATTTGAATTATAACAAATAAACACGATAAAGATTAGTTAAAAGGAAACTAAATTTGATTTTACTTTAGGGGATTAATCAAAATAAAATTTTATAATTATCATGTTTATTACTTTATTACACCATTGCCATTCATTTGTTTTGTTCATCTCAATATGTTTATTTAATTGTTTTTATTTATAAAAGTTCTAAAAAATTAAAAATAAACTTACTTGCATTTGCAAAGAAATAGCTTCTCGATCAGAAAGCATTTCAGTTAATGTTTTTGTTCCAAGAATATTCCTTAATGTTGTCTGCGCGAGTAGCTTTGTTGATCTAAATTTTATAAGCATTTATACTCTTATCGGTTCACTTATTAACTATTTGAAACATTCCATTATCAAAATATGTGATCATTTCTCGTAGATGTGAGAATCAAATTTAGATATTATTTTAACTTTATTTGAAAAAGAAAAAAGAATAAATTTCAATTTTTCAAATCAACATTGGATTATCTATTGAAAGAATACAATAGCTCAATTCTAAACTTATTTCTTATTTGTTTCCAAATGTTTTGCTAATTAATTTTACTCTTTCACTCCTAATTTGTATTTTGAAAATGAATTTTTTTTTTGAAAATATCCAACCAAAAAAAAAAGGTGTTATAAAAAAAAAAAGACCTCGCAGCATCTTCAACATTAGTAACCGATACAGTAGCATTTGATATTCGAAAATATACAACTGCATCTACAGCTACAGTTACTGAATCTTTAGAAAGAATCTGTAAGATCAGGCAATTTTCTCAAATTTAGGAAATATAAAAATTAGCTTAAAAATAATGATACATGTAAAAAAAAATGACAATAAATCATCCAAAGATTTATTAAATTTATAGTAGTATAGGTTAATGTTTTGATAGAGAATGATAAAGCTTTGATTGTTTAAAGAGATAAACTCAGATCGATTATTGGGACGTTAAATTAAACCAGCTGATAAATAGGTAAAAAATGAACTGCCAGAAAAATAAGGTAATATGTGTTTTCCTATTTGCTTAAATTTATGTAACGTCCAACTTAGAAATACTTTAATGCTGTGCAAATTAACATATTGTCAAGATTGTGATAAAAAAAAAAGTATGTCAATGTAAAAATGAGTGGTAATTTAATAAAAGTTTTACCTCTTGTGGAGGCACTTCGAATGAGATCACACGTAGATCGACTTTACGATATGTATCTATGCATGGCACAATAAAAAATATACCTAAATATTAGCAAATTTTTAGAAAATTTTTTATGACAGATTGTAAACTTTCAAAATTTGTTAATATTCAAGTAAATTTGTTACTAAAATTTAAATGAATTTAGTAACAAACCGGGGCCTTTTGCTCCACCAGGCATTAAACGACCTAATCGAAATACCACAACCCTTTCATATTCTTGTACAACCTGAAACAAATATTTTTGATAAGATTAGCTATCAGAATGATAAAGAATGATGATTTAACTGATCATACCTTCTTTCCCTAATTTTCCTTGACCTTTTTGATCTTACTTCCAAATCTATTGAAGAAGAAGATTTTCCTAAAAACTTTAGAAAGTACAACTATTTAATTAACTTTTACCGGTATAAAATGATAAGTAGAAAAATGTTAAGCTTAGATTTTTTTCTGATAAAATTTGCTATTTTCTTTTACAAAAAAGAGACCAAGTTTCGATTAATATTTCTGTAGAAATGATACACTAATTGCTTACGTATCGAAATGATAAAGGTATTAAAATGAAAGAATCATTACTGAAATAGTTAAATTTGAAGATAATTGTTGAATGAAAAATAATAGAATCAATAAAATAATTGTGAAATTGATGAAATAATTAACTTACTTTAACACACATGCATACTGAAATTGGTAATGTAAAAAAGATCAATATATAAGATAGTATCGTTAGGATCCAACCGCAGAAGCCTAATTCACTTTGTATATTCGCTGAAAGAAAAGGTAAGAATAAAAAGGGTGAAATTTCAATTGGAATAGAAATTTAAGGAATAAAATTTATTAATTTATAAATAAACGTATGTAAAGAAGTTAAAAATTTACTCACCTTTAATAAATGAATTCATAAACATATACATTTAATTAATGAGTATAAACCAGTTTATACAGGTATGAAAGGAAAAATGGTAAAAAGAAAAAAGGTTAAGAGATATTTGGGAATTATTTTGAATAAATTGTATAATTTTAATTATAGAAATAATCATAGTTTTCATTCATTTCCACCAATGAAATAATCAAATAAAATGATACTTTTCCAACTGTTTCGTAAATAGTAGTAAAATTTACTGAAATTTTATTATGATTCTTATTAACCTAATTACTCTAAATGTTAAAATTAAAACAATATGATTAAAGTGATATTAGTTACAATGCATTATAATTGACATTTCTTGAATTTGAAAATATTTCAATGGAAAATGTCCATTGTTGATTTACTTTGATGGATATGCTGTCATTTGTTTAACTTCTCGTCTGATTACGAATGTGACAAACTCATTTAGCATAAACATCAAATTTAGTTGTTTGAGAAAGTATTAGAAAGAAAAAAAAGAAGTTCTAATCAATATCAACACAGAATAGAGAAGTATAAGATAAAAAGGAGTAATCACTGAAATTACCGAGTTATTGAAGTTTACTTGTACATAAAGCTAATGTTTGAAAAAAGCTTAATGAATTTTATGGGCAACTGAGAAACAATACGAAAGTAATTTCATCGTCCAAATATTAAAAAAGTTTAGTTTCTAGTAAAGTATAGCTGTTAAAAATAGCAATATCGATTAATTTTGCATCAATCACAATTTTTGATGAAAAGATTGTCTTTGTTAGTATGATTTATTGGATAAAAAATGATGAAAAATTCCGATATCAGCTTACGATCGCATTCTGTCTCAATCTCAATTTGTTGATACATATTTGTGTCAAATTTTACTACATTGATATATGGCTGATCATAGTTCAAGCCATTCACACTGGACATTTGATTCTTTTTCGCGATAATTGACGAAGTTTTTGGTAACTAAAGAAAAACATAAGAGAAGATAAGCGCAGACAAAGATTACTTTTTTTCACTTCCTTTCGTTAAAATCATTGAAATTATTAAAGGAAATTTTGTTTTCATGATCAAAAAAAAAAAAAACTCCACTCAATGCTATGGGACAATTTATGCAAACTAATTATATTGTACCTTTTCGATCAAATTATCAAGTATTTCCATAGCAGAATTTTTTGCCTCATCGCTACTAACACTCAATGGATGATCATCTTTGATAGTGAATGAAGTTAATGATTCGCTTCTCTCATCAATGAAATGACTATCGATAGGATTGAATGCAGGATTTGCCGATGATGATAATACTGTTAGAGATTGATGTTTGGATGCTAACATTGTTGATATATATGCATAATTATTGCGAATAATCTAATAATAACAGATGTGTCATGAAATTCATTTAATGCTCTATCGAATTATGCAAATTGTGTGTATGCAAGAATGCCTTAAAAAGAAGAGAAAACTTTCACAGTTTTAATTTTAGTATTAAATAAAGATTCTGATATAAAAACTGCAACTATCAAAGTTGCAAATTGGCTATGAAGCAAAAATGACCAAACTAAAATGGCTATGAAAAAAAAAAAAAACGAAAACAAAAAAAACATTTTAAAATATGAAAGACTTGGCAGAAAGATGGTTGTATTTATTTAAAATGCATGAAAAAAAGTTTGTTTTATATCTATTTGAAAAATTAGAATTCTTTGTTTTTGCACCATTTGAAAGGAGGAGAAATGAAGGAAACATAATACTGCCTGAATTGATGAAATTTGTTAAATGGAAAAATTTTTTCTTTCACAATTGATTTATACATTTTCATGTTGCCTTAGCTTTTTTAGTTTTTTTTTTTCCTTTATAATGGTTGAAAATTATCTTTTAAACATTCACAATTCCAATTTTACAAGTATGATAACATATAGAATGCAATAGTGGTATTATCATGGCATGCATTATTATCATGACATGCAGTAACATTATGGCATGCATTAAAAAGCATCAATTACTATCATTTTCAGTTTTTTCTCCAAGAATAGCTAATATTTTTAAGACATGGCATTTTATTTCATCAAGCATTTTTCATGCATTTCATTTTATATCCTCACATTTTTGGCTCCTTTTGGATAAATTTTTATGAAATTTTAATTAAAGCTTAGAAATATATTATTAAAAAAATATTAATGAAAGAAAATGTTGTTATTTAAAAAAAAGGAATAAGTTTTGTATATCAAAAATAGCCAAAAAGATCTTTCAATTTGCTAAATTATAACTATAATTACTTCATTAATTGAGATTGACAATTTACAAATATAATCATAAGTGTTAAATGCGTCCATTATTACAACTATTGCTATCATCGTTTCAGAAAGAGTCGGCTAGGTATGTGTTAAAGTTAATTAAAATTTCGAAAAATTTATAATTTTTGTAAATAATAATGATTTTTATCTCATTTTCTCACTTCTTTTTCCATTATCTTTCAGATAAAATTATGTTTATTGCGTTGTTTGTTTGTTTGTTTGTTTGTTTATAATATTTGTAATATTTTTTTGTGATATTGCTCATAAAAATATATTATCATTTAATAAATCATCGGATGCATTTTTATCATTTTCTAAAATTATCTTTTTCATAGTAACAGAAAAGGTCAAAAAATGCGAAGAAGACAGACAAAATATATGAATTTAAATGGTTAAATTTAAAGAGTGACAAAATAAAAAGTTCATATGAGAATGAAAAAGAGAAGGTTATGTTGAAAATCTTTTAAAAATCATAAGTATATTATTCACCAATGATATAAATATATGCATATGTAAACAGGCGAATAACTGAAATCGATAAAAATAATGAAAAATCGAAAAAAAAAAAAACCCATGAATGCAAGGAAATAAGACATTGTTAGTTGAACTATTTTTAGCATAATCTATGAAATTATAAGAAATCCAATGTTTCCATTTACACTTAATTCTAAAATTTATATTCTCTTTTCAAGCTTTTTTTTTTTGGGAGAAATCTCCAAGCTTTCAACAAATTTGAAATGAATGAATGAAATAATCCATGTTAAATTATTTTGGTATCTTACGATCATATATATTGCTACAGTTGCCCAACAGATTTTATTAAATTGCAGAAGAGAATTCAAGAGTGCATTGTTTGGTAATATCACAACAAAATTCACTTACTATTAAAGAAATAATTATACTTTGACAAGTAATTGTTACATTTTCAGAAAGTATATTTGGACTGTAAATAATATGCAAATTTATCAACGTGAAAAAAGTAGATTTGTGATATGAAATGAGACTGAAGAAAATAATAGAAGTTGAAAGAATAATGAAATTGCATTATTTTTTTTTTCGACGAATTTTATTTAGTGAAATTTTATTCTGATCGATCTCGCTAAGATAATAAAGTTGTATTATTTCAGCTATCGGAATAAGCAGGAATGATTAGGGTTGCATTCAATGATTGATTGTATTTTTCAGTCTTTGAAAACTAATGATTGGAAGAGAAATAGTGGACATGCAGATTGGAGTGATCAAATTTGAATTGGAATGACCAAATGAGCAGAATAATTATTGAGCATATTAGATTTTGAAGAACAGCATCTAAGAACATTAAACTGAGAACTGAACAATTTGATAGTTGATTTAATTGAAACAAAACAAAAAAAAAAAAAAAAGAAAATCAAAAATTTGCTATCAATAAATTTGATAGATTAATTAGAGTCAGACCTCTAATAGGGTCAAATTGTGCAGAATGCTGCGATTTTGGCTCCTCTGAAGTACGACGGCTTGCTCTGGCCATTAATTCTTCCGTTGTTGGTCTTGCCCAAAGCAAGGATCGACGTCGTTCACTGTTAAAATTATGCGAAAGACGTCGCGTTGATGATGATTGTAGATGCTCGATACCAAATGGATACAATGATTCTGCACTTTGTGCTAGGGTTCTTCGAAAATGTAAAATATCTTCATCTGATCTGATCACATTGCTATCAACATTATCAGTACCATTATCAATCAATAAACGCATAGGATCCTTATCATCAGGCTCTTTTGATAATTGCTTATTAGCATTATTTCTGTTAGCCATAGTTAATCCGACAATTGTCAGAATTCCACCTTCCAAATCTTCTCGAGAAGTTTCTTTTCGAATCAATATGGAACAGCAGTTACTTTTGATGGATCCAATAAATGGTAGCATGGAATTTTATCTCCTCGCGTTAGCGTTTTTTGGAATAGTGGACGAGTTCGGATACTATGGTTCATAAGGCGATATGCAGATATTCGTTGGCTCCTTTTGATTTTTTTTTTCCGCTTCAGATAAGCATCCTTTTCATGCAGTCAATTTTACAGCTGTTTTTGCTGTAACACTTTGTCAGCACTCTGTGATGGATTTTTCTCGATGGTTGCTTCTGAAAAGTCAATCAACGTCCAAGGATGACAACATTTCATTATTCTGCTGATTCTCATTCATACACTCTCATACATTTCTAAGCCTTATGTAGTAACTATTTCAAAATATGCTAAGAAACATTTAAAATTACTTGCTTTTTTTTTGGTTTCTTTTTTCAGATTTTTATCTACTTCTTTTCCACTTCAATTATCTCTTTGTGTATTTCTCCCAGAAGATAGTACACACTTATTATAATCTTCAATGAAAGGAATATCCATCAAATAAAAGCATTTCACATAAAAGTCATCAAATTATTCCCGAAAGAAAAGAGTAATTCTCACAATTTTGTATCGAATTTTGGCATTAAGATAAAATATTTGCATTCTACCATTGTTACAACAATCATAATGGATAAAATTGATTCCAATACAATCAATTTTGTTCGATTTATCATTTCAATTGTAATGATACAATTAAATCAAGTCTGTATTCCTTAATTCTTTTCGAGCATAAAAATAATCCAACAACAAAATTCTTCTATATTAATTTAATAATTTGATGTATATTGGACAAGGAATGGATGCGAAGATTAAATTTTGATCTTATTCCCTATCTTTTCCTATTTTGTAATAATAGTCAAGATTATCCGCGGAAACATTCAATTTTAAATTTCAATTTGGAAATTTATTCACCTCAAGTATATATATTTAAAAGCTTACAGGAAATATTACAAAAAAAAAAAAAAAAAAAAAAAAAAACTAGTTATAAAATAAATTCAAAATTTATAATTCTTAACAATTTCAAAGAATTTCAATAACGAGCGAAATTTTTTTTCTTTTGTTTTTTTGTTCCATTTACATAAATAAATACAAATGAATGAAATTTACTCTTCTCAAATTTCCATTTCCTTTGCAGTTAAATCTAAGAGTAGTAAACATCCCAAACTATTTAGCTAAAAAAAAAAATGCTAACTGATAAAAAATTAAAGACACATCCTTTGGATGAGTAGTAAAATTAAAGAGACATCCTTTGGATGAGTAGTATTCACATAGCTTTATGCTAATACATAACACAAATTGTTTATCCAAACATAACGCATTTCCTCTTTTCCACTAATATGAATTCAATTATTTGTTTTATCCATAATAAAATATATATATATATACTTATTTCTTTGTTCGTTGATTTAAAAATTCAATATATATTTATCAAATTACTCGAAATGTTAAAATTCAATATTTATCAATCGGTTTGCTCGATACTGATAAAGTTCAATATTTATTTACTGATTTACTCAATAATATAAAATTCGATATTTATATGTTAATTTATTCGATATAATAAAATTCAATTTTTCCATTACAGCTCCGGCCAATCTTTACATCAATACATCGGAATTCCAATGATACAATAACAGTTGTTAATGGAACTTTAGCCGTAAACATCAAAATTATCCAGTTATTCTATTTCTAGCATATTTCCGGATAATCTAACTTATATCCGTTTTGCAATATCCTATAAATCAGGCTATTATCAATACATCAAATCCTTTGCCTTCTTTATCAGCTTAGAAACTTCTTAAATATACTTATTGCTATGGTTTGACAAACTAATTCTTATCCTAAGTCGATGAAAATGATCAATTGAAAAAGTTTTAAGAGGAAAATCTCTTCAGATTTATCAATAGAATTTCTCTGACTATTTAAATACTTATTTTAAAATGAATATAAAAAGGGACTGAAAAAACTAGAAAACAAAGAGATCAATCAAAGTATGAAATAGAAAAGGAAGACCGACGAAGAAGCATGTATGGCGCAATGCTAGTTGTCGCACATTGACGGGTATGAAGCTATAATCTGATGATTATTGGTTTTCTTTCGGTCAACAACTCCACTAATAGTGGAGTACTAGTAAAATTAGCATTATTCAACAAGATCGAAATTACTTTTACTACACACAATTCGTAATATCATCCTTATATGCATCGTTTTATTGTCAATAATTTATCTTTTCTAAAAAAAGAAAAACACAGAATTATCTTAGTATCAAGTTTATTGAGTGTCAGAAACTAATCAACATAATTATTCTAATAACAGAGCTATATCTAATAAATGTCATAAATTAATTAATACATTTGTCCTACTATTATTATACTCATACATATTAATTTAATAAATGATTTATAAATTTCCAAAGAGATAAGTAAAGTATAAAAGATTCCTCTGAAAAACAATATTTATACATTCCAAATTCAACAATAAAATCATTCTATTATTATTATTATTATTATTATTATCGATTATTAATTATTCCCACTACCATTATAATTATTTATTAAAATATCATTTAATAATTTTTTAAATAATCGCCACAATGGCAATAGCACCGATAAGTAAAAAGTTATGAATTTTAAGTGAAAGTGTTTGAAAAAACAGGAATATATAAGTAGAAGAATGAAGCATCGTCCTAACGTTCTCCTCGACCGTTGAATTTGAGAAGCTTTAAGATGAATTTTTAACAAGTCGATATTAAACGTTATGAAATTCAAATTGAATTATCACATTTACTTATTTACATTTGTTGTTTATGTACTGCAAGTAGTATTATACTGTGCAGTTATAACATTAATTCATGCAAGTTTGCAATCAACAAATAATGAAGAATCAATTTAGAAATTGTATAATTGGGTCAAAGAAAAAAAAATATTAAATGACTTTCTCAATGGCATCATAATGATATTTTGAATTAAATTCGAAATTAAGAATTCGAAATTTGAGACTAAAAAGTTGGAAATAAAATGAATAAGCTCTTTCAATTCCTGATCGACTTTTAATCTAAAAAGTCCAAAATTTTTAATCCTTTTCATTCAACCTTTCAATTTTCATGTATTGAAATATCGAACATGTAAGTCCAGAATATTCAATTACTACTTTAATTCATGCAGATTCTAATTCAATTAATAAAATACACAAATGATTTTTACGATACTTCCAAACATGCAGTAAAGTGCATTCGACAATAATTAATTCGATTAATCTTAATAACATACTTCAAATAAAAATACTTTATTGGTGGAAGTGTTCGACAGTATCGCTATTTATCGTAGATGCATCAGTGTTAAAATTTAAAATTTTATGATTTCCGAGAAAATGAAGACGAAAAAGTAATGGGAAATAGCAATGATAATAGTAATCATTGATCAATTATTGCAGCGGTACTTATTCATCAATAAACTTTGACAGTAAAATTTAGTAGAGAAAATAAGATGATCATTTTAGAACGTTGTTGAGTAGAATTCTTCAATGATAAAATATTATCGTTGTCAGTTGTCAGCACTTTATTTTATTTCTAATATTGTATAGAATAAAAAATTCCTTCATTTCATGGTACATTTATCAATTATATTTCATAATAACAATCAATTCAATGAATAATTTTGATCTTTTGTTTTGCACTATTTGTTTATATTGTAATTTCAACGATATACATATTTCTATCAATTCAATAATAATTAAAATTTTTCGAAATTTCAAACAATTCTTTTTTTTAAGTTTGCGAAATATTCTAAGGTATATAAATGTACAACAATTTTACATCAGAAAATTTTGGACGAAAAACTTACTTGGTAATAATTCATATCGACGATACCAACGCTCAAATACTCCAGCCGACAAATGCGCAAAAACCACATTACCTTAAGCTTTCATAACGCAAAATGCACAAAATTGACTAATTGCGGATTAATTAAATATTTGTTAATTTCCTCAAAATTTCAGGAAATTTTTTCTTTATGATTTCAACTCATACATGAAATAACTATGTTAAAGAAATTTTTTTATGGAATTGTTGGGGAAAATTTTTCGCCATAATTGCTCTATCCTTATGGAATTTTCTTAGAAGTACTATTTTCTAACCACCAATATAATATTCAGAAGACTTGGTAAATAAAATTTGAATGATAACCGAAAATATTTCATTGCCAAAATTTCCAAATCAAAATTTCACTAATTTATTCTTTCAGTTAACTTACTTTTTTGATTTTTTGGAAAAAATCGGAATGGTTCAATATGTATTTCAGGACTATTAACCATAATAATGACAGTGTTTGTGAAAATAGTATACGAAGCAACAGCTGTAATCCCAAAGGCTCCATCACATGTTGAACTACAAATTATGAATTTCAAAAGATAATTAAAAAAAAAAAAAGATTGGAAGGAAACGTTCCTACAATAAATTTGTTACATTAGATTGCAATACTTTTAAACTTTTTCTTTCTTACTTCATTCATCAGTAATTAACACCAATTAATACTTTAATTGACTAATTTTGTAATGGATAACTGCATGATATTATTGAATGATATTAACTATTATACGTACCTTAACAGAAAAAATTCAATCTAACAAAAGTTATGGAGTAAATTCTTGTTTTTTTATGCAAATTATGAATTAAAAAAAAATGGGCGCAAAATTAAAACAATCAGTTCATCTTGTTTCACTTCTAATTTTTTGAACTTATATGAAATTTTGCACACAATTATAATGATCTGATAGATCTATATATAAAGGTAAATCCATGGCTTTGGTAAATTCATTAATTTGAAAAAAACCGAACAATTGCTAGCTACTCCAGAATATTTTTCGAAATTATTGAAAAATGGTTAAAATCGCTATGAAATTTAGTAAAATATTCAATTGAAAAATTCAATTCTAAATGTTCGACATGTTCAACAACTATGTTAATTATTTATACGAGCAAAATTATATCAAATCGGTTTTTTGAATTGTCGTTCAGAAACAATTTGGATCAATTAGCGCTCAAAATGTATTCAATCATTTTTTCTCGTTGAATCTAACAGAAATAAAAAGCATAATACAGAGTAGTTCCATTAGGTGAATCAAATTTTAATCCTTATATTTGAAATATTTCGCCTAAAAAAAATTCAAATTTCAAAAAATCTCATTAAATAGGAAAAAAAAAGGCTCTTCTAACGTAAAGGAAAAATTGAGTTAACGAGGGATGAGAAATTTTTAAAGATAATTTGGCAAATATTCTGTTAGAGGAAAATTGTTACATGTTTTATTAGCTTTGTTACAAAAAAAAAAAAAAGAAAAAATGAAAAGGAAGAAGAATTCAAAAAAATGTTTGAGTTGTGATACGATAAAAACATATTATGGAATAAATGAAAAGTGTCATTTTTACATTGTCATCTTTTTTCTTTTAATTTACAAAATTCTTTTGATATAACTATTGAAATTTTGGTTGAAACCTAATTATAGTAATTCAAAAAACGTAACTTTGACTGAAAAAACACAATTTAAAAAATTAAGGAAATGGAATTTTGACTAGGAAAATTTAGCTGCAAAAATTTAAAAATTATGTTAAAAGAAATAAAAAAGAGAAAATTTTCATTATCGAATTTAAGGAAAAGCATAGCAAATTTTGCAGATTTGAAATAAAAAATTATTATAATATTGATGAATTTGTTAATTCAACGAATTGCTTATGATTTCACGATTGCTGTGAACAGTGCTAAGAGTCTAGAAAATATGTAATCAAAAGCAGATAGTAATTATTACAGGTAATGAAAATAATGATAAGCATTAGTTTTTCTAAATTAATTAAAAATTGAAAATCGTTGGACAGTAATTATCAAAAATTAGTGCCACCGAAATATAATTTCGCATAGTTAATTAAATCGATTTGTCGTCTTTATTCCCTTGTAACAGTAAAAATGAATATTTTGATAATTTTCGGTAATAGCATTAGCTGTTGTTATTCCTATAACAATTAATAGTAATTAACATTTAAATTGAGTTCATGGAATAGAAAGGAAGAATTTCATCGATCAAAAGTTATCAAGATATGATATGATTTTAACATGAACTGCTGTTAATTAGTGATAGTTATCATTTTAGATAGTTTGATAAAACAAAACATAACAATTTCGTTAATCAAAAATAATCGAAATACGGTATTATTGTTTTGATTTCTTTTTTTTTTTTTTTTTTCTATTGAATTTTCTGAAATGATTTGAATAATTATGCTAGCTCAAAAATACAAAATGATAAGCAAATAAATCTTTTTTTTTTCCAAAAATTTTAGCATCGAATAAGAGAAGCCACAGATGTTTAGGGGTGAAAAAAAAGGAATTATTTGGGAGAAGCAGCTAGCACATATAGTATAATCCCCAAATGGATTCGCTCATAGGTTCATTCGGGTCAGCAAAAGAAGAAAATCTCATCAAAACTACGAAAAAATACTTAAAAAATTCGATGTCTGTCACTGTAATTGTGGAATTTTATGAGAATTTCAACAGTAATGATTCAAAAATGTCAAATATTTGGATACGGATAAAGGATATAGAAGTAATGGAACTGAATTGAAGTATAATATTAGAGTTAAAAAATTTTCGAATTCTCTAACAATTGAGCAGTTACAATGATAGGAGAGGGTTTGAAAGAAAAAAAGAGAAAAAAAGAGGAGAAAGTTATTTATCCTTAACATTGATGGAACCATAGTTGGTTATCAAGGGATTCAAAGATAGGAAAAAAAAAGTTTGAAGATGATAGAGATAGTTTAGATGAATAAAAATAACAAATATGAAAGCAATTGTTAAAATTTTAAATCTACTGGAAATTATAAGTGTACAGGGAAGCGAAAATGGATAGGAAATTTAAAATAATTAATTATTTATATTTATTGAAATGTTTGGATGGTCAAAAAAAAAAAATGACACATTATTTATTTTATAGGATAAAGTAACAGAAATAATATAATTAATTATACTCAAATTTTATGGACGGATAATAAATGCTTCATTATGAAATTATTCAAAGTAATAAAGAATAAAAATCAAAAATTATGAAAAAAAAGAAATATGCGCCAATTTATAAATCTTTTCAATAATTTTCATATTTTCATGAATAATGCAACAGCACTTTCATCTTCTTCAATTACTCTTCCTCCTTCACTATTTGATCTTACGAACTCTCTTTTACAATAAATAAATTGAACCTAAAATTTTTTATTCTTAAAAAACAAAAAAAAAAAAAGGATAGCAAAGAAAATAAGTAAACGTTCAATAAAAATTATTGTTATATTCTTAAAAAATTATAAAAATTTTATTCCAATAAGTGTTCAACATGATAATTGTAAAAGTTTTATTCCAAGAAGTGGCAAAAAAAAAAAATTTTCAATAAAACTTTTAGTTTGACTTAAAAATACTGCAAATTTTTATTCGAGAAAAAAAATTATATAATCATTGTCAAAGATAATTTATGAATTAATTCTATCGTAGCAATGATTTGATTTGAATTATTATGTAAGGATAGATAATAGCAATTTAATTGATAATAATCAAAATGAGGAAACATATGAAATTGTAATTCACCAATTTTTTTTTCTTCTTTTTTTGCAAAAATTTTTGGCAAATCTTACAATAATCATAGTATAAATTATTTTTTTTTAATTTTTCCAAAATAATTTCAAAACTTTGTCTCTAATTTTCTGACAATTATTTCATATACCAGAAGATAGTAATAAGGATTTGAATAGAGTTATTCGGTTTTCAACATTGTTATCAGTCAATTTCAAACAATAGATAGCGGAACATATTATTAAAATGTTGAAACCGATCGATTACAACTTCTCCATTCTCTACTTTTTCTATTCCAAAATTAACAATCTCATTCTACAACTTCTTCCACATACCTTTCATATAAGGTCTACTTACTATATCTTCCGATAAAGCCTACCTACTATATCATCCGGTAAAATCAACATACTATTCATCGAATAAGTATGAAAGCTAATGATGTCGATATTTAGATAAAGCAAAATTATAAATACGAAAGAATTGCAGCACTTAAATCTTTTTCCACTAAATTAGAAGAATTTATAAATGATATTGAAATTTTTGCAATATAAAACTTGAAAATGCCTAGTAGCAAAGGATTGAAATTATTGAACAGAAATATTATATATTGCATAGCGTCATTCATTGATTTAATTATTTGTAAATCAGTGAAGAAAATATAAGTCAAATTTGATGCATTCAACAAAAATAAATTGAAATATATTTTGCCTTATAATGAAATTGCCTTATTTTTTCCTATCCTATTATGTGTTTCAAATGCGCTGCTTGAATTATTTTGTCAAATTTCGTATGAAATACGAAAATTCAAAAAAGTTGAATTGAAGAATTCTCTAAAATATCGTTAAAATTTAGCATTAACTTGCATGTTATGTGAATTTTTCTTTTACAAATAATTACCTGATATTACGCATTTGTATGTTTCATTAATTTTAATTTTTAAAAATTAACAGTATAAAAGTAAAATATATTGATAAGATAAGCTAAAGCTTTTCTCACCTGCAATAGTAGCACCGATTTAGTTGTATTAATACTGAATTTTGAATAAAAACTATTAGAACCTAGTAGATAATCAATTTTGAAGCGACTGATAAAATGATTGATATATGAAATGGTGCCAAATAGTTGAATCAATAAAATATCAATTAATATATTATTGATAAAGTAATAGCATACTTTCCAGGGATTCTTAAAGCATATCAGGCATTCCATTTCGAAAGAAAAAGTCTGTTTTTTCTTTTTGATTTAATTTCTTACTTAAATATTTGATATTGTATTGCGTTCGAAATAAAAATTTGCTGAAAATGTATGTTACATTTTCCAAAGTTACGATTATTGACAATAAATAATTATATATAAATAAATGCAAGAAATGTTGAAAAAAAAAAAATTATGAAATTTCCCAAAATTTCTCAGGCAGAAAAGGAAAATGGAAAGCAGATGAAAAAATGAATAAAAGTCGAAACTATGACATTGAATTTCTATTGAAATGAATTCCTCAAAAGTATTTTGCTCAATCGTTGTATAAAAGGAACAATAGTAAAAGCAAATGTTGAGGAAATTATTTTTTTTTTTTCTTTTCTTTTTTAGCACTGCAAGTCTTTTTGCAATTATTTTGAAATTATATAAAATATTAACTTAAATTATACTTAATCATTGAAACACAATAAAACTTTGATAGTAATATTAACGATAGTAAAACCATTCGAAGGTAACCAAATTAATTAAAAGTGATGACATTATATTTTCAAACTGTTGCAAATATTTCAGTTTGAAAAGAAGAAAGGAAATTTTTAAAAAATGATTTAAATTTGCTTAATTATTCTAAAGATAATAGAATTTTGATGGTAATGAAAATGCTTAAGATGATAGCGAAAAGTGATAGAGTTAATTAAGAATGAAAAAATCATAGTTTCAAAATGTTGCAAATATTTCATTTCCTTCACTTTTGAATAAGCTTAAACACTTCAAAAGCAAATATCGCTTTAACCACTAATCCTTTTCAAATGGATTTTAAGTGAAAAAGATAAAAGCTCTCGAAGGAATCATTCCACAAGCAATATTTATACTTAATTAGTGTGGTAGCAAAAGTAACAATTAGCAAAACAGTGCCTTAGGCAATGATGCATTTATGAATTTGTTAACGCTTTTTAATATTCTAAAACTACCGTATTGCTTCATTTGCCCTTTTTTTGAAATGCTAAAAAAAAATTTTTGATTAGCATTTTTTGAACTTTTTTCTTCTTTTTGTTAAAAATAATCATTAGGAATAGGATTATCATTAATTAAATATTTCCGCTGAAATTTGAAAAAAAGAGAAAAAATTTAAAAATGTTAATTAACTACTGTTTTGTCATAACTAAACAAATACGAACTAAATAATCCATTGTTATAATTGAAATTTGCATTAACATATTGCTATTTACTTTTTGATTTCATTAATGTTTTAATTTTAAAAAAAGGAAGTTCAATTTCAATAGTCAATAATGGAAATAAAATTTACTGATTACTGCAATAATATTATTTTCACGCTACGATTATTGATAATCCATTGTTATTTACTTTTATAATCCATAAATGTTCTGATTTAAAAAAGGAAAAACGAGAAAAAAACTTCAGTTGAAATATTTTTCAATTTTAGCAGCCAATAATGAAGATGAAATTTACTTATTATTGAGATTCACTTCTCGCAATTACTGAATTACTCAAATTATTGTTATTATGGGAAACATCAAATTTAATTTGATGATGCAAAAAAAAAATCGGTCCTTTTTAAGAAATTAAACCATGTATAAATTAATTATGAATCATTCAAGTTGAATCTGCACAAGTACTCCTTAATCGATCATAATTACTTGCCCAAATCCGGATTCCCTGACAGGATAGTCCTGTACTTGTTTACAGAAGTAACACAAAAATGCATGCAAAAAGGCAAATATTCCAATCAATTGTAAATCCGGAATAATTGGCATGACAATCTGATATTGTTTGCATGAATAATAAAAATGCATGGGTAAGAAATGAAAAGGTAACTCACCTGGTACCAAATTGAATGGCTTTTTGTAATTTCGAATATTTCGGATCATTTGATCATTAATGGCGAAACGATGATGATAATAACGATGATGCCATTTATCATCAGGCATCGTACCAACTTGTTGAGAGTAAGCCAGCCGGAAAGCATCAACCATTCGGGCATATATCAGTAAAACTAATATTGCAGCTAATTATCACGAAACGGTTTTTCAGCCAATATAATAAAAATACCGTAAATCGTCTTTTGAAATTGATAAAACGAAATCGCAAGAAAAAAAATGGAAAAATCAAAAACGCAGAAAGTCAACTAGCAAAATGTGGAAAAGTAAATTTTTGGTTTCCAAGTAAAAAACATCCACAAAATGATTGTGCTTAGAGTTAAAAAACCAATCGAAATTTAAAAGAAAAAACAAAAAAAAAAAGAAGAAAAATGATGAAGTTGTCAAAAATCGTAAAGTTTAAAAAATGGGGGAAAAAATCAAAAAGAAACGGAATGCTTCAAGTATTTTAACTGATATTAAACTTATACCCTCTAATATTCATGCTTCAGATATTTTAATTTATAGTTAATTCAGCGCTACTCATCTATATAATTCAAAATTCCGTAAATCTTTTTCAAAATTTCATCTATAGATGATATTACTACCTTTATTTTCCATGGAAACAATTAAGGGAATCTAAGTCGATTGAATTAAATGCTTGGTTTAATGAATTTCAAATTTATTGATAACACTGCAAATTCCGGATCAGCCGGAGCAAACATTATGGATTATCTTTTTAAGTACCTTGAAGTGATGTGACTGCTTCATTTTAAATTTATTCTAACAATCATTTCCTTTAAGTAATCTTATTTTGCAACTTATCGTCTACTTTTTTTTAAAAATATTAACCTCATCAATTATTTTTAAGATATAAAAATGTTTCCAATTAAAACTGAAACTGTTGTTTACTTAAAAAAACTGAGCAGAAAACTTTGATTTGGGAAATTTTATGAAAGTAAAAAGAACTAGCATAAAGTATAGAAAATTTTCCAAATTTATTTTATATAATAACAATTTTTAAATAAAATGTACCGAAGATATTTTTGAAGGATATGGTTGAAAATTGAATGGATACTGGAAATGCATAAATTGAAATATCTAATTGGAATGGATAAAAATGTGTCAACTATTTCGGACTTAATAAGCTACTTATGAATATTAGACAAGGTGAATGAAATGAATACAATGGACAATTTCTCACTTATATACTGCAATTCCCATTTCTGGTTCAATGTATTTAATTCTCGATTTCAAATTAAAGGAAAGAAAAAAAAAGAATGAAAATGAAATAACAATAGAAATGAATCAAAACAATTAGTAATATGAGGGGAGAAAATTTTAAATAACGGATGTATGTATTAGTTTAGGTTTCTCATGAATGGTTGAATCGAATAAATTGTCCAGATTGGCATTTTTGAAATTTGACATGAAAAAGAAAACATAGCCTAGCTTGTCTTTGAAATTGGATAAAAGAAATCATTTTGACACAGGATATTATTGGCCATGCTTATATGTTGCAAATGTAATTCAACAATGCTGCTGCTATTATAATTTGTCGCAATAAACTTCAACTATTACTGCTCACAACGTTTGATTATAAAATTAACTTTGGCACCTAGCAGTGAGAAAATTTTTCAATTTATAAAGCTTTTATATTGTTCAAATAAGCCAAGAAGTAGAAGAAAGGGAAGTTTAAAAAGAAGCAAAAGTGCTGAAATTACAAGATGAAAATGAAAATGATATGTTAAGTTTTTCTTTCTTTCAAATAACAAAACATTACTATTGAAAGGAATGAGAACAATGAAAAAATTATAAATTAGTCAAAGAAATATCCTTTAACACGCTAAATTTAAAACTGTAAAAAGTTCGATGAAATTGATAAAAGAAAGGTAAACTGATTAAGTGATAGTTTTAATGCTTATTTGAAATCAAATCATTGATATATAATGTTTTATGATTTTATGTAAAAGTTTTTGCATACCACAAATTGTGACCATATCTTGAATTCTTTATAAATTTCAATCCCGTATAGACATAAATTTTTTTACATTTGAACTCTTCGTTAATCTGAATTTGAATTTCTTGTAAATTTGTTTTTTTTCTTTTTTTTTTTTTTGGACTTAAATTCCTTGTAAATTTTTAAGGAAGTTTCTTTGCAAAATTTCCTCGTAACAATTTTTTTTTTCTCACAAATATTGTATGTTACAGTTAGTAGAAAGTTAGAATTCTAAAATTGTGCTGCAAACGTATCTACGACATAATTGGTGACATATTGCAGTAAAAAAATGAAACATTCATATTTTATTTTAAAATTAAAAATAATTATATTCAAATTTATTAAAAATAAGCAAACAATTCATCATTTCAATGAATTTCATCAAAATGTGCAACAAACTTTCATTGTTAATGTTAATAACACTTAGGAGGCGTTAAATTTTTACTTCATACTTTTCAGTTTTTTTCTCATTTTTAGTTCATTGCTCAATCTTTCACTTATTTAAATGTAAGAAATGTTTCAATGGATGAAATTATGCGAAATTTTTAGCAGGAAATCAACAATTAAGATGATGGGAAAATGTGCTAACATTAAAACGTTTCATTTAACATCTAAATTTCATACTTTTTAATATGATATAAGTCTTATAATTTTTTTTTTTTTTTGGTAATTATTGTCAATTTGTTATGCAAATTTTTTAAAGTAATTTCAATCCTTTGGTAATGCATCGTATTGAGAGTACTGCTGCATGCTTTATTATTCTCTTAAATATCCAATTGAATTTATAGTTTTTAATATTCTACAACTTTTCATTTTCATCTATTAAAATTCTGAGTTATAGTCTTTTTTATATATTAAAGTGAGGAAAAGATTTTGTAGCCAATTAGTAAGTGGCAAAAAACTGAAATGCTGTGAAATTGTACTTTAAGAAAATTTTAAAATTATAACATAAACATGGTATAATTTAAATTTTTAAAAAATATTTTTGAAAAAATAATTTCTCATTTAATTGGATCGAACTAAGAAATGCCATGTGATAAATTATATCACATATATGTTAATGTATGTAAATGTTTATAAATGATAAGTTGTATATTATTCTCTTTTCCCTCTCTTTTCGCCTAAATGCTATTTTATATATTATTTAGATGTTAAAGAAGTAATTTTCAAAAATTTATACTTAAATTATGAAATTGAAAACTCGTGAACTATTCTGTATTATTGTACGAAAAAAAAAAGCAATTGGAAGATGAAATATTATGGTATGGACACAGATAAATGGAATGGCTAATGTAATCAAGAAATATTATTTTTTTAATAATCTTTAGGCTCATCTTTTAATAACAGCTTAGAGGGATTTTTAAACAACAAATTAGAATTGAAATATTGAAATGATTCGCAATCCTGAAAAAAAAAACAAAAAAAACAATTTTAACAAATATAAAATTTGGATGAAATTCTCGGCTTATAATCGTTAATAGACCATAAATGAAATTTAGTACTGAGTGAACCATTTCCTTCATTTCTTCAATATTTCTTTTCTTTTTGCTATTATAATTTTCTTCTCTTTAATCATTTTCATTCAATTCAATTCCTATTATTTATTTAGTTCTTCTACTTAAAAAATAATTGTAAGCTTTAAATGGGATGGAAACATTGAAATGATTCGATTTATCTTAATATAAATTAATTAATAAAGTTGAAATAATTAAATAAAATAAACATAACAGGAAGGAAAGCACGAAAACAATGAAATGTATATAATTTATTTGTGTAACATTTAATTTTAGAAGGAAAAGGATCAAAAAAAAGAAAGTAAGTAATAAGTAAGTATCAGAAAGGCAAGCAAAAATTAACACATAATCAGACAATACCGCCTTTCGCAGGACAATAACCGCTCCTTTCAGCTGGTTTGGCTTTTTCCCTGTTAGAACGGCAGGAATAACCTAATTCTTCATTTTACTTTCTTAAATTGCTCATAAGAAAGAATAAATAGACTAAGTTAAGTGCTATTTACGTAAATGACCAAATGGTCTTTATTAAATTTGGCTTCATATGCTAATTAACAAACGAACAAACAATCCAACATGTGAAGCATTAACAAATCAAAAGGAACAAACTCATTAATCACTCTTCAGCACTAACATATACACACATACAAACACACACACACACACACACACACAAACATACACACACAGACACATATAAATTAAAGTTTTCGTTCTTTGTTATTTAAAATGACAAGTTGAGAATTACTAAAAATATGAAATTGCTATCAAAATTTATTTCAACAGCTGTTGAGTTAACGTATATTTGCAATTTATTTGTTTATCACTCTTTGTTTATTAATTTTTCATCAATTAATTACACAACGATTGTTAAAAGATAAATTATAAGAAATATTTTTTTATCACTTAGAATGAATTTTTCATTGGTTTTTGTTTTCATTTTTACCTTTTTTGTGTCCATTTTTATTTGTTCTTTCTTCTTTAGTTCGAAACATTTATTTTGTCTTTGTTTTTTTTTTTCTTTTTTCTTTTTTTTTTTTTTTTTAATATAATTTAGCGACATTTATTGACTGATGCATAAAAAAATGACATTTTTAAATAATTGTATTAGTGATAATAAAATTTCTAATTAATTGTATCAATAATAATAAAATTTTTTACTGAACTGAGAAATTTATTATTTACATGATACTTTTGAATGGTATCATTACATCTGAAAATCTTTTCAAAAAGTGAAAGATTTGTTGAAAGTTCTTCTACTTCTAGTAAATCATATTTGGCATTTTATAGTATTAAAAAAAGAGTTGTAAAATGAATTTTAATTAAGAATTGGAACGAAAAAAGTTAATTATTCCATCTAATCATTCATATATAACAAATAATTAATAATTACTTGTCATTCTTGAACAGGAAACATTAGAAATGCTATTATAACAATGGAAATGAAATTGTTTATGTAAGTGAAATTATTCAATGAAAAGTAAATTGTAATATGATTTCATTTTAAAATATATCAAAAAATGGAAATGAAACAAAATGGGAATGGAAATCATTTGTTAGATTAAAAATTTTTTGTCGATTTATTACTTCAATTATTGTTGCTTTTTTTTTCATAAATAAATTGATGAATTAATATTTTAAAGCCATATATTCAGTATTTTATTAGTTTTTCTACATATAAATAATATCAACATTTTGAACACAAACTGCTAAATGATTACCGAACAAAACAATTCCCTTTCATTTTAATATTTTACTTTATTAACTTTAATTTTCTATTTCATAAATATCGCTTCAGTTTTTGCCTCATTTATAAGACAAAAAATGAAAACAAAAAGTGAAGGAAATTGAAAATTGCCGTAAGTATCATAAAATATACGTAAACAACATATATTTTATGCATTAATACCTATAAAAAAATTTTGATCTGAAATGAAAAAAGAAAAGAAGAAAGAAAAAGAAAGAAGTGAAATTTAAAATCATTCTAAACTTAACCAAATATATGTTGACGACGTATATTTGATACATTAACGTATAAGAAAAACGTAATATGATATTTATATGTATCATATCGCTGTATAAATAATCGATAATTTAAATACATATATATGTAATGTATATAATATTAATATATAAAATATCATATCATATTAGTGTAATAAATACGTAAACAAAATATATAAGTATCAATAAAATATGCATAGAAATATTACGCATATCAATTCATTGATCAAAATGTTATTAAGATTTAAGATGAAAAATTAGGTATAAATCGAACTTACTACCAAATATTTCATCGCCATTTCGTATGGTATACATTCCAAAATTGAATTTGTTTAAATCGTCGTGTTCTAATTCGTCTAATTTTTTTTGTCGTGTATTACGTTTTTTTGTTGCAGAATTCTGTTAAAAAAAAATGTATAAAATTTGTTAAATTTTATGTTATTTTAAAACTTAACAGATTTCATGCTATTTTAATAGTTGTGAAGAATTAATTTTAATATATGTAAAGAATTAAATGCTTTTTTTGTGTGGGAAAAAAGCGATTTGGAAGAAGGATGAAATAATTTTATTGTTAAAATTTTTGAAATGAATCAGTGATATTATCGTATCGTTCTTCGTTTCATTTTTGAAGTATTTTTTAAACCATTCATATAAATTTTTTTGATTCAATTTATTAATAATTATAAATGTATGTATAATTTATACATATAATCATACAATTTGTGTGTGTGTGTGTGTGTATGTGTGTAATTGAATAAATAAATATAAACAAACAAATTAAATAAATAAGTAAATATATCTATATCTTCAAGTGATAATAAAAAATGGAATATAAAATGGAATTCTTACGGGTTTCATATGTCGCTCCTGAAGTATTCTAAGCCGGAAACTAGCATGTGGACTATCAATTGCTTCTTGATAATATCCACCGGTTGATTTGCTCCCATTAGTGACTGTTTGCAATTGTCGATTTATGCTTGCATTAACTGGCATTAAACTTGTTACCGATTCTACCAAACTATTATCTCCAACTTCATTTTCTCCATCATATCCCAATAATTGCTTTTGCTATAAGTTAATTCCATTTCAATTTCCATTAACAATACCAATAACAATAGTTCGTTTAATTGATGTATAATAAAAGAATGAAATTTTTTTTTTCGAAAATTTCATCAAAAATTTTTTCTTTTATTGGGACATAAAAATCAACAAAATATATAACATAGCACCAATATAAACTATTATTTCCACAGAGAAAAAGCTAATTAATTAATTAGTAGAGTCATTTGGTATTTAGTTTGTAATTACTACAAATTACTAATTGGATGATTACAACAAGACAAGAAATAATTGCTTAGAAATGCCGAATTATTATTTGGTTTGTTACAGTTAGTAAGATAAAAATAACTATAATGAAAGAATGGAAACATACTGTTTGTGAAATATCATCGTCGGTTAAATGTGGTGATTGTGATAAGGATGACAACATTATCAGTGCTGAAGATTTGTTCAGATTAAATATTTCTATCATCATTTGATTTGTATTATCAGCGGATGATTTATTCGCATTTGTGGCAAATTGTATTACACAAATTTCATTTAATTCGTTACTTTGCAAAAATTCATTTATTTCAAATTTTGAACTTCGTTTTCATCACAGAAAATGTTACAATACGACGTATTTCAACTTGCTTAAAAATTACTCATACGATGAAAAAATGCGGAAAAATAAACAAAATAAACATATTAAATATGTATGCATATACTTTCATTAAAAATTTCCGTAATTAGACAAAATGATATCTCATAATTTAAAATATTTAATTAATTAAAAAAAATATAAAATATCATTAAAATTCATTAAAAGTAACCGGTAACAAAAAATATATATCACTTATTGATTAAAAATATATTTTGAATCTAAAAAACACTCTCGAAATCATAATCATTTAATGATAATTAAAAAGATACAGATAACATTTTGCATTAATAAACTTAAATATTTGTTACAGTATGATATGATACGATATAATATGTGTAATTTTTGCTTATTGAATATTACTGTGATAAGTATCAATAGCTTCTTAGCTAATCAATCCTATGAATTATAAATGTTGCCAAAGTAGAAAAAGAAGAAGAAAAAAAAAACAAAAACAAAAAAATGTAAGTAAACAATTATCCAATATGTTTTAAGATCTAAAATGTAACTTAATGGCTATCGGTTATAGCTTAGGCAATGAAATTTTTAGCTTTTTATTATCTCAGATATTACAAATACTTCACACTAATTTAAATTGTTTACATTTATCTTCTGCTTTTTGATGTGTTTAACATTATTGAAATTGATTAAGTGAAAACAAGAAGCTTGGCTTGAAATTAAATTAGTTTACATCCAAATTTTAAACTATTTAATTGTTGGATTAGAACATGACAGCAACTAATTATTTGCTTGTCCATTTAATGAATTATTTCGATTTGGGTTATTTTTCATTTCTTACTCCTATAAAACAGCAATATTTTATTAGTGCCTAAAAAAATATCAAAGATTATGCTGGATTAAGCTGAACATAAATGCAATTTTTAATTATTTCCTATTTCTTAATTATTCTTACCCTATAATATGATGAATCACATAAAATGCAATTCCGATTATCTAGAACTGAATCTCGATCGATTCTATGCTTGATCATGATTTGATCATTTTGCACAAACAGATTTACCAATAATCTTACAACTTACAATCTTAATAAATCTAATGCTATGATAATTGAATTTTGCAAGAAGGGAAATTACTCTCTGAGTGGGATCAAATTGAAAAACTGGAAGAAAACACGGTTTTTTTCTGCAAAATAAAGAAAAAAAAAAAAAACTAGAATTAAACTTGCTCTGTAAAAAGAAGGAAAAGGCAAAATCCTAAAGAACTGAACAAATTTATGCTTGCAGAAAATTAATTATTTTTGATTATTCAAATGAATAGCATAAACACTAATCTAACTGCTTCATTTTCTCAAATCTTATTTTAACAAAAGAATATTCGAATTGGAACTTCTCTTTTCCCACTTTGAATTTCTCCTTTTCATTGATTTAATTGTCATTTCCAAATATTATATCAATGTGTGAAGTAAAATAAATATAATTTGAGCAAGTATGTTAAGGAAGATAAAGCGATATTGATTAGATATAAAATTTAGCAAAAGTGAATCCACAAATTTTATTTAAATTTATAACCATTATAAGATACCATTGCACTGAACAATCTAAGCTACTGATATATGATATCTTGACAGGAGTTAATTAGTTAATTAAAGTGGAAAAATTAACATGTAATATCTTTCCTAAAAGGACCGAAATGTGAACCAATTCATTTACAATGATTTAGACATATTATCACTATGTTAAATACATTCGCCCCGTTGATTATTAATATTATCATCGAATGCTATATAATAGAAAAAGTCTTTGCTAAGTGAAGGAAAAGATTTTTTTAATTTAAAATTGATAGAATTTGAAATTAAAAGTTCTGTTTTCAACGAATATCGTTGAGCTAATAATTCTGCTAATCCTTATTGCAAAAACTTTCATTAACAAATTTTGAAAATTTGCTATTACTATTTCTTTCTTCAAATAATAATTTCGTCATTTTTTTCGACATTTTGTGAAATGAAAAATATTTTCGAAGTTCATTAAATAATTTCCTTTTCAGTTTCTGTTTAAATTAAAAATTTTTTTCCTTCTAAAAGTGATTAATTACTAATTGCTAAGTTGTAAATATAAATATCGAATATGCATAAATAAGATTTAACATTTAAAATTGTATATTTCGCTTCTACAAAATGGTAAAGCTAAGTTTCGTCGAAAAACAATTATATTCACACTAAATGTATATTCTGATAGCTAAAAAAGTATTACTAAAACCTTCCATTGCCAATAATAAAAACAAATTTTAAAGAAATTTTTCCTTTCATATAATTTTTATATAAACGCTAAATGTTTCCGCAATTTCAACAAAGTTTGTTTTTATAACTGAGATTTGTTTTTTAAATCTTTCTTAGTTTTAGTTTTGGTCGCCAAATATTGAATTTGGATTACCAAGTATTGAAGTATTGAATTTATTGCTTCGTAAATATATAGCAAGTATGATTACCATGGTAACATTAAATAGGACAAGCATTTCTGATATAGCTATTTCAGTTTGGCAAGATAATCAATAATTCGAATTTTAATTTTTTCTGATTATTCAGTTTACACAGTCGATCTTGATGATATTTGTATATTTAAGCAAAAAGGTTATAATTTCAACTTATTGAATCTTTTCTTTTCTTCATAAAAAATGATAGAGAAAAATAAGAGAGAAAAGGGAAAATATCTTTCAGTAATTTTTGCATAAGCCTTTTAGCAACTTTTGTCATCGATATTTCATCCTATGATAGGTATTTCTACATAGAATACTACGTTATTCATTAAGTTATGAAAGTTTAAATGAAGAAGAATGAAATTGACAATATGCTTGTTGTTGCTAACAGACAACTGTTGCTCAAGATTTCATTTAAAATTGATTGATGGCAAATTTTATTTGCATTAAAAAAAGAAGAAAAAAATGTCCTTAGATTTTAACAATCAAATTTTGGCTAAATTTTCAAATATTTTAGCATAATATTTCAGATTTCAATTCCAAATAACACCAATCTACACTGTGTATCATGGATGAAAACTTCAGGATATATTGCAACTGGAGGAAATCAGGGACTTCTTAAAATTCTCAAACTACCAGCAAATTCACGTTAGTAACACTTAATTTGCAATTTGATTTATTTTAAATTTTCACTGGAAATTATTAAATACAAAAATAAAATATTAGAATTCCTAGTCAAATGAGCAAAACAAAACAAAAAAAAAAAAAAAAAAAAAAATGTAACAAATGATTTCATTTTTATTGTTGTGAATATTTGGTTGATCATTAGACATTTAATATTTGAACTAACTTTTTGAAATTCTTTCTCTTTTTTTTTCCTAAAAATTACAACATTGAAAATTTTCTTCTTTTTTTAGCAAATAAAAAAAAAAGAGAGAAAAAGAATTTATTATTTTAATTGAATTATTTAAATGTAATGCAATCAATCATAATAGATAAATTTTACAGGGAATAATAATACATCAAAAACAACAATATCGACAAATTTATCAATGAATCAAAATTTAGATGGACATTCAAATAATGTATTTATAGCAGAATGGAATGAATGTTGCCAAAAATTAACAACATGTGATAGTAATGGTTTGATAATTGTTTGGTTAACACAAGGTGATAATTGGTATGAAGAAATGATCAATAAGAGGAATAAATCAGCTGTAGTTGGTATGGCATGGAGTCATAATGGTAGTAAAATTGCTATCGCTTATGAGGATGGTTGGTAATTTAATAATTATGGTTTAAAGTAATTATTTTAATTTTTAAGATAACTAATTTATATTCTATTACAATATTATATTAACATAAGTAATACTTATTGTATTAAACATCACATTAAAATTGATAATATTCATCTTATAATAATATCATCTGATACTTTTTTTTTTTTTTAAATCTATTTTTGTTACTAAAGAAGTTAATCATTGAAATTAATAACTTATCATTTAGGTACCATATTGTAATTTAAAATAATTGTTTCAAATTTTTTCTATTAAAATGAGATCTTGTATTTTATCTATCAACCTATATTGAATGAAAGGAAGAGATAAATAGATGCTGATTTACAAAAGAATGCTGAATTTATGAAATTAATCGAGAAACAAGAGAAGCTAGGATAGATTGGATAAATTGAAAATAAAAAAATACTGAGATTCCTTTTTATTTAAAATTGAAATTGAAAAAATTTTAATTAATTGATGAGTATATTCTAAAAGATTTGATATTCTTTCCAAAGAAATAATCGCAAAAGTTTTAATTAAAAATATTGAGAATATCAAATAAAAGAAATGTAAATATTACATCCTTTTTCATTTTATCATTTAATAATATTATAAAAAATTTTTAATTATTTAGAAAAATCAAATCTTTTTTTTCCTTTTAGGACAAGCGATCGTTGGTTCAGTTGATGGAAATCGTTTATGGAATAAAAATGTCGCCAGTAATTTAGTTACACTTTGTGTAAATTTTTGTTTTTTTTTTTTTTTTTCATAGTTCCAATTAAGAAAAAAAAAATTGATTGAAAAATATATTGCATCAAATTTGATATTAATAAAAATTTCAAAAACAAAAGAAAAAAGAGAAAAACGTGCAAAGATAATTTTGAAAATATATTTGATAAAATTAGTCAAATTAGATATGCTATTCATTTAATATTAAATAAAAATTTGAATTTGAATAAAATTTTTATAAATTTAATATGAAAAATTTTTCTTATATTTTCAAAATTATTTCTTAGCTCCCTCTTTTTTTTTTTGTTTTTTCGATATCACAATATTATTATCAAAAGAATTTTGTAGTAGTTAAATGATTCAATATTGAATCACTTCATTTTATCTTACATTTAATTAATATTAAAATAAAATTTAAATTTAATTACAATTTATCCTGAAATATTTCAGTGGTCAAGTGATTCAACATTAATTTTATTTGGTCTAATCGATGGTGAAATACATGCATATGATACAACAGGTGTATTTATGCATAAATTACGTATGGTATGTATTGAAAATGTTGAATTGGAGACAGCTTTAAACAGTAAGCTATTTTATAATTTTTCTATTAATTGAAAAAATTTTTTCATTTTTAAACTTCTTCTTTACTATATTAAAAAAAAAAAAAAAAGTTTCATCGATGAAATTATTAAAATAGACAAAATTATTATTGAAAAATTTTATTTCAGAAGATTTACGTCGTATTACAATTGTTTCTATGGAATGGTTTACGCCATTATCTCAATTAAATCAATATTCAAACAATTTTCAGGTTAGTTTAATATTGACAAAATTTATAAATTTCAAAATTTTTGAAATCATTTTAAATAGATATTGGAAATAAATATGAAAAAAAAAAAAGAAGAGCAATTCTAAATATTATCAAACATTGTTTTTTTTTCTTTTCTTCCTTTTTGCAACTTCAATTACGGTAATTTGTTAATTCCAATCATTATTAAACTTATTGATTGTTGAATTTTCGGTATCACGACGATGTTATATTCCGGATGATCGACCGCGATTTCTTGTTGCATACAATCATGGCATTATACAATTGATGAGGCATGAAAATGATTCAAGTTAGTATTGAAATGATTCAATTAATATTACAATAGTTTAAGTTAATATTAAAGTGAAATGTAAGATAGATACTATAATTTTAATGAGAGAAAAAAAGTTGAAAATCCTTATCCATTTAGCATAAATGCTTCTTCTTAGTAATAATTGATGATTTGCTTAGATCCGGTCATTATCAAGCTACCAAATATGATTCTTAGTAAAGCTCGTTGGTCACCAGATGGTTCAATGCTTGCAATTTGTGGCTTACAAACAGATTCGGAGAATGAGAAATGTATGGTACATTTTGCTACTGCTTATGGCGAGGTTAATTTAATTTTATCATTTCCCATGTATAAATTTATTTTTGAACGTTTCCATTAATTGAAAGCATTGAAATTTCAAATTTCAATACTTATTGATTTCAATATTTTCAATGCTTCCTATCTCCAACAAAATTTCACTTAAAAAGCATCCTTTTGAATTTACCTTTTCATTGGAGTAAGTTGTTTAATAGCAAAAGGGAAAGAAAGAAAACAAAGATATTAAAGAATATTTTGAATTTTATTTTAAAAATCTTGCTCGATATTTTCAAATATTTCTTAAATTTTAGCCTTTAAGAAATTTATCAATACCAGGACAAACAATTGCTGATGTATCGTGGGAAGGAGATGGTTTACGGCTTTGTGCAGCAGTGGATAGCCATTTATTCTTTGCGAATATTCGATTGGATTATAAAGTAAGCATTGCAAATATTTCGATAACATATATATTTGGTAAAAATTGAGGAGAAATGTATACAGAGATCACTACGGTAATTACTAAATTATTAATTGTATAAATTATTCAAATTAATACAAGTATTTACCAAAGATTTCATTCTACAATTTTATCTTTTGTTATAATATTCTTTCACTCCTTTTAAAATGCTCTCCACAAGGAATGCGTCAAATTAGGTAATGGTTGATTTTAAAACCTATTACTACGGCATACTATGGCATATGATGTATTATGATATTTTCCCTACGGTAATGCTTGAAGTTAATTTTAAACTGCTTCGAAATTTTATTTTTCAGTGGGTCTATTGTGGTCAAACAGTGATTTATTCGTACGAAAGAATGGAGAATAAAGAACACTGCGTGGTATTCTTTCAAACAAAACTTGAAGAAGCATATTTGCAATATGTGAAACCGATCGTTGCATTAGCTGCTTCCGATGAACATTGCATTTTGATATTACGTGTAGAGAATCAAGTTGGCCAGGTTTGTTACGTATCATCACTATCACTGATATCACTTATCCTTCATTCGTTATAGTTTTGCGTAACTATAGTGCATATACAGATATTTAATCGTTTACTTTGATGACGGAACGTTCAAATATTTCATAAATTTTGCGTGTAAAATGTTGTATACATAAAAGATGACGAAATACACAATGAGAAAAACGAATTGTTAACTAACAAGGAAAAAATTAAGGAATTAAGTACTTAAATAAGCAGTATTTTTGGATGGTTGTTAAAATGAGACTAATTTGTTTTTCAGTATCTTATGCAAATTTGTAATGGTATCGGAACAACAGTCGATTCCAAATATATCAATTTAGAACCAAAACATGTAGTGATGAATGATTCTGTAGTTGTTATCGCAAACAATTTATCATTCACTATTTGGCAGTATAATATTCCATGTGCTAAAAGTCGAGAAATCAGTTCAAGTGCTGATGATTCAATTTCAAACGATCAAAAGTGAATCTTTCGTTTTTCTGGTTGAAAAATAAAATTTGTTTACTTCAATAGATATTACGTTGAGTAATATCTAATGATCATACTTCTCTTAACATTTATTTCATTCTACCCTAACATATTTTGAAGTATTAATCAAATTTCAGGATGTATTATGTCGACCAAAATGACGAAAACGATGTAACTTCATCTAATATCATACGAAGACGATCTCAAGTACTGAACTTTTGCATTGAAACATTTAGTAATACTTATTTCATCCCTTATTCAAGTAGTTATTAAATGAATTAGTAACTAGGTATAAATGTACGTTAGACATGACACACACCTAACGTAATATAATAATGCATGATTCTTTTCTAACAAAAATCAATTCACATAATCGTTGCTCAGAATTCATTTCAGCGGCCGAAGGATGAAATATGCGCAATAGGAATCTCAAAACAATTCATTCTTGTTGTAAGTTTTTGAATCAAAAAATCTCTTTAACCGAAATTTTCCCTTTCGTCTCCGAAATGTTTTCAAAAATCAATTTGACAGATTCTATGCAAATTCTTAATCCTTATATTCTTACTGATAATTCCTTCAATTTTTTTTTTTGTCACTTCAGCATCATTTTTTGCACGTTTTTTACGAGCATAACATTTTTTGCATGCAAAAAGTAATGCAATCAACAAAGATGACATGCAACAATGATATGAGATAATTGGTGCAAATTATGTGTACTAACAATATAGCATATAAAATTAACATGTGAAAATGAGAAAAAACAAAGAAGAAATAATTACAGTGTCGAAATTCTGGAATGGCTAATTATTATTCATTACCAGAGGTAACATTGCAATCAACTCTTGATTTGGGTTGTTGTGTGGAAAAGTTGGAGGTGAATTGTAATGGGACACGACTCGCTGCACTTACTGCTAAAGGGCTAAAGTTATTCGAACTATGTGGTAATACCGTAATATCATTGTATCTTGAGCGCAACGACGTTTGGAATATTAAGTGGGATTCGGTAAATATACCAATTAAAAGAAATTTTTAAATTATACAGCATTGATGATGAAGAAAGGAGTGAAGAGGAAATTATTAGGTATATCATATTTAATGGTCGATTTTTTTCGTCTTGAAAATTCATTTTTCATTCATCCTTCCGAAATGGTTTAAGAATGATCGAAAAAAGAAATCTTTCCGACGATGACATTTAGGAACACTTGTTTAACCTAGATTGCTTGAGCTAGGTTGGAAATTTTGACCATCTATTCAACATTCTTCTATTACACTAATTCTGAAGATACACGCTAGGGAAAGAGTACAAGGATGAATAAATGGGGTAGATATACATGAAATTTGACTAAATATACAACAAATTTGTACATATTGAATAAATGTACGTCAAATTTGGATAAATATGTATGAAATTTGGGTAAATACACGAAATTATCGGAATTATCATTTGCATTAATTATATTTCAGGAAAAAGATGATACGATAGCGATAATGGAAAAAACGAGGTTATATGTTGTACGGAATAAAGAAGTTGAAGAACCAATTGTTAACAACGGCTACATTTGCTCCTTCAAAAATCTCGTTGTTCGTACTGTACTTCTGGATGAACTGATGAAAAATCCTGAAACACCGCATAAATCGTTCATTATCGATGTCGAGATTAAGGTAATATGATAACTTTCTTTCTTCTTTTACGAAATAAACGATCAAAATCGAAAGTAGATTGTGTAATTATATAGCTTTCCATTTGAATAAAGAAATATTTTGCAGGATGAGTCGTTTGTCAAGAGTTTAAATTTTAAAAAATTAAACTTTTCCGGATTTTGTTTCCAGTTACTTCGGAATGTGAAAAATCTCTTAGAGAAGATGAAAATTCAAGAAGCAACAGCATTCATTAAAAAAAACAATCATCCGAAACTGTGGGCATTATTAGCTGAGGTAGCGTTGAATCGTCTGGATACAGTTGTTGCTGAACATGCATTCGTGATGTTGAAGGATTATGCCGGAATACAACTTATCAAACGGATCGGTGCTTTACAAGTATATCACAATCAGTTCTATTTTACCTCACAATCTATGGATTCCTATTTTACTCTTCCTGAACATTATTATCTACCATTTTAATTAGTCTAAAAGATTGAAAAAATTCAAAACTTCCATCAGTCATATGTAAATATTCTCAGCATGATGGATTCAAGAAAGCTGAAGTAGCAACATTTTATGGTCGTATTGATGAAGCAGAAAAAATTTACATGGAAAATGATCGGCGTGATTTAGCAATTGAACTTCGGGAAAAAATGAACGATTGGTTTCGAATTGTAGAAATTTTGCAAAAAAGTAAACAACCGGGTGATGATGAGCTATTGAAGAAGGCATGGAATCATGTTGGTGATTACTATGCTGAACGGCAGAAGTGGTAAGATAACGACAAAGAACTTTTCTTAGGTTTACTTAGGTTCAGTATATCGTATTATACTGTCACATAACATTTAGTGATTTAACTCAAGCCAAACAGGATTTGATGTCATTGATAAATTTGTAGCTTATTGTCATATTTACATATTATATCTATTCAATGAAAGTATATAGTTATTGGAAATATTGATTTTTGATATGGCAGTAAAATGATCCAATAGTTGGATGTTAAAAAAAAGTTTCATTTCAGGAAACAAGCCGAAAGTTACTATGAAAAAGGAGAAAATCACAAACAACTGATTCGATGCTATCTAATGGGTGATGATTACGATAATATGGAATTGCTAGCAAAACGTTTGTCTGACGGAGACAAGCTTATTGCGGTAAATCTTTAGCACCCTCAGTTTCAATTTACTGCTGACCAATATATATATTTTTTACTGTATTGTTTATAATCACTGATTAATTAGCAGTTGTCCGAATAATCCACAGGAGAATATTCATTATTTTTCTTCATGTGGAATTACGAAAAAAATGAACTGGTAAAATTTATTAAAATTACGAAAAAGAGGAAGACTGAAGATAGATTGAATTCCAATTAAACTTGCTTACCTTTGCATCATTATTAAATTTATTGATCATGTAAATTTAAAATCCTAGTTATAGGAAATTGGTGAGATTTTCGTTAATGTTGGTTTATGTGAACAAGCGGTACAATGTTTCGTGCGGGTATGTATATAATCTTTCAAAATAATTAAAGATTTTTCAAATACTACTTAATTTTTTATTGCTTAATTGTTTTCAATTATTCTTGTTTTAAACTATGTGCTTGTCTAGTCTGATAGCATTTAAAACTTAGCAGATTTCTGGAAAATAGAGCAAGACTTATGTGCAATCATGTTTCTTCTTTTTTCCTTTCCTTGATAAAGACGATACGAATTATCGGAAAAAAAAAAGTGGTGTTAGATCAAAGACATCTTGGCGTTGTAGTTCTCGAGAGAAAGTAAATTGTAATGAAAAAATTTTTTCGTAATTGACTGGCGTCCGAAGGGAAAGTGATAGTTATACAATCTTCGAGAATAGCAATTCCCATGCAGAGATGTCAAAACACGATGATGCAAGTGATCGTAATTATCTAAAGGCATATTATGCGATGGATAAAATGAAATACATTCATTTATTTAGTGTGGTATGCTAAATGAAGCATTAGATGCTTGCATACAATTGAATCAATGGGAACAAGCAGTCCAATTATCCAAAACATATAATCTTCGTGATGTTCACTTGCTACTTAATCGTTATGCTGAACAGCTGACAGGTATTAAAAGTTAATTCTTATTTGAATTTCATTATTTTCTATTACATCCACTTTTGCATTTACTACTTCGTAAAACAAAGGCGCGATACGATGTTCCTATTTACCAGAAATGATGATATCATCTTTGATAAATATAAGCCACTGAGAAATGGATGACTGATACTATCAGTTTATTTTACAAAATATAACAGGGAAAGTTCGCTAAAGATTATTTAAGCTCAGATATAGTAACGAATATATATGATTGCAATTTGATCAATATTGCTATGTCTCATTATTGTATCACTTTAGGGTATCACAATTTATAAATAATATAATTTAAAAATGCAAATTTTTTAAAATAAAATATTGTTACAGAAAATTACTTGCAGTAGGAGAGAAGCAATCATGAGTAATTAAGAAAGCAGTAATTAATATTTTTGTTAGGAAGCAACGAAAAAACGTTAGCAGCTGTACAACTGTACCGAAGAGCTGGTAAATATTTGGAAGCAGCTCGCATTATATTCGATGTATGTCATCCTTTCATTTGATACTATCTTATCATTTCTGATCATTTTCACAATTCTTTTAACTTTTGCATGAAGTACAGATGAAATTTTTGGGTGAGACACGGAAATACAGAAGAACATATTATATCACGCATCTTTCAATCATTCACTTGACGAAATATGTCAATGTATTCTAGGCCTTGCAATTTACCAGATGAAATATTAGAGTCTTGAGAGAATCTTCTTCGATGACATACAAAATAATTTTTTTGTCAGAAAATGCCAATTTTGCTGGAACAGTTTAGACTCATTGTTTTGAATTTTGTTCGAGCAAATTTTCCGCAATTTCATCCATTTCTTACATAAAAGAATAGAAGTTCCTTGATTTATATTTCAGATTGCAAATGATGAACGTGTAAAGCAAGCTGAAGTCTTACGTTTAAAAAAACTCTACGTATTGGGTGCTCTTCTTGTTGAACAATACCATGCACAAAATAAATCGGAAATTGCTAAAGAATCGACAAATAAATCTGATGTTAGACTTTACATTTTTTTCTATAAAGATCCTTCTACATAAAATGATCGGATATTCATGAAGTAAAAATCATATTAATAATTTTCAAATGATTTCCTTTTCCTCCCTCCTTATGAGTCGATAATGTTGTGTAACGTCGAAGTTTACATGAAACGTAATCTTTCAGATTATTGCCAAGAAATTAGCGTCTTATTTTTCTACGCCGTACTTCAACTAATCATTGAAAAAATAGGAAAAATCAGGCGATTAATTTAAGAAATTGTCAAATTTCAGGAAGAAAATATTAATATTTCAGGCAGAAATAGCTCTAAAAGGATTGCTAGAAGAGGATTGCAAAATTTCGCTTGCTGACAGCGCTCTCATTGATAATGCATGGCGTGGTGCTGAAGCATATCATTTTTATATGCTTGCACATCGGCAACTCTATAACGGTTAATTTTTGGAAAGTGTACAACTTTAAACAAATTTATTCCCAAAATTATTGTTTATTTTTTTGTTAAGACAATAAGAATTGCATAATTATTAGTTCACTGTTATAATAAAAATGATTAGTAAAGAATATCTAGTTACGAGAAGATTATTGTGATATTCGATTAGTTCTTTTGATCGAAAATGTCTCATTCTATGAATTTTCTAACTACTACTTGCCATTCTCTTATCCATCAATCATAGTTTTGCAATCAAAATTTTGACCAAATTAATGAATTTGAACAGGATATTCTTTTCCTCTTGAAAATCCCACAAATTTTATTTCAATTGAATTAAGAAAGATTTACAGGTGATGCGGATAAAGCAATGATTACAGCTCTACATTTGACGGATTATGAAGATCTCATCGATCCGGCCGAAATTTATTCTCTTCTTGGTTGATTATATTTTGAATCATTTTTGTTCTGATAAGTGTTTAGTAAAATTTGAGTTTTTGACTGGGAATAGTTTAAATTTTAGATGATTTGGATCATGCAAAGTAGTATTCACCTTTAATGTTCTTTTAATCCAATCAGTGCATCTTTTTCTTTCCTTTTCAACAAATTTCAATTAAATTATTTGTAGCTTTATCAAGTTCCATTGCCCGACAATTTGCAGTATGCAGCCGCGCATTTATCAAATTGGAAAGTTTGGATTCTTTCACAGCAGATGAGAAGGAAACTTACAAAAAACTTGCCATAAAAATTTTTACTAAGTAAACTTACTTTTTGTTTCACAAAACTAAGATGAAAAAGTAAAAAAGGATACTAATCAATAAATCCTTGTTGTTTTGTAGATATCCACCAAAGGATACACGAATGAATAAAGTGAAATGTATGGGATGCTATGCAGAGATTCAAGATTATTGCCAAGTATGCCCATCGTGTGATATTAAATTCCCGACATGTGTGGTAACCGGTCGACCGCTTCTTGAGCATCAGTTCTGGCTCTGTCCAACCTGCAAACATCGTGCCTATGAGCAGGAAATTAATTTATTGCAATTTTGCCCATTATGCCATGAGAAATTATGATCGTAAATGATAACTAAATATATTTAAGCTCAATCAAAATTGTTGGTATCATTGAAATAACTTATTAAATTGTCTTCTTTCTCTATGAGTCAACCTGATTCTTGTACTCATTTAAATACACCAAAAGAATGTAGATAGTGGAAATTATGGCATATTGGGTGGAAACATTGATCTACTATGACTATTTCATTTCTTACATATTATTTATAGGATATGTTTCATTTAAAAAAAAGTGAAATTCTAAAAATCAATTAGATTTATTTAAACATTTTGCTTAATTCATGAGGGTTAATGGAGAATTGTATAGCAATCACTTCCAAAACGTATTGTATCTGTGTAAACTTCATAAATATTTATATTTTAAAAGAAAATTATAAACATTTACATTTTTTATTTAACAAATATTTACAATTTTTCGATTATTGTTTACTTAACATGTTGGATAAGAAGAAAGAAATTTTGAGCATTTTAACTTATGCTTGCGCTATCAACAAGAAAAAAATTTTCATTATGATATATGAAATATGATATATTATAATTGTTTGTTCATTAAATTTCTCCAAGTGCTAAATATAAATTTTGATTCAAAGTTGCTGCTAAGTGTATTTCGTTATGGTATATAAAATGTAACATTATTGTAACTGTTTGTTGATTAAGTTTTTCTAACTGCTAAATATTCCGATTTAGAATTGTTATTAAATACAAATTCTAATTTGAAATTGTTTTAATTGTTATTAAATTCTATTCCACATTTCATTACATAAATGTTCTTGTTCCATATGAATGAATTGATTAATAACATTCTATTACGCTACGAGCAACATAACTGAGAGTTGATTGGAAAAAGATGATTTTATCAATGAATGATATGAATAAAAATAGGCAGAATAAATTTCAATTAATCATTAATTTTGGTGGGAATTTTGTGAGGTAATATAAATATATAAATATTATTATTTATTCTTATTCTTCTTCTTCTCATTATTATTATTATTATTATTATCATTATTATTATTATTATTATTATTAATTATTATTATTATTAATTATTATTATTATTAGTTATTATTATTATTAATTATTATTATTATTAATTATTATTATTATTAATTATTATTATTATTAATTATTATTATTACTAATTATTATTATTATTAATAATTATTATTATTAATAATTATTATTATTATTAATTATTATTATTATTAATTATTATTATTATTAATTATTATTATTATTAATTATTATTATTATTAATTATTATTATTATTAATTATTATTATTATTAATTATTATTATTATTAATTATTA
>JABVXV010000206.1:0-114277 GCA_013365325.1 Dipetalonema caudispina | reverse complement strand
ATAATAATAATAATAATAATAATAATAATAATAATAATAATAATAATAATAATAATAATAATAATAATAATAATAATAATAATAATAATAATAATAATAATAATAATAATAATAATAAACATTACTGCAAGAAGCATTGCTTATGCGACCACTATATGTTCAAGTTCGAATTCTAAACTTTTTTGCTCACATTTCAATTTAAAATGTTAAATCAATAACCAGTAATCTTATCAGGCTGGAAGTTTCAGAAAGCCATTGATTTTGCCTCCATTCAGAAATATTTCAAGAATCAATGTGAAGATTTTTCTTATTCACATTTTCTGATAACCGCCTGTTACTATTATAAGATTCGGATCATGCCAATTTCATTAGCATCAGAGATAGAAAGAGCAATGTTCAACTTCATATTTTATGCACATAGCAAAGCAATCATTGGTCTTTTACGAGAGAAAATTAATTAACAGGAATACTTCATCTTAGCAATTTAAAATCAATAAGTTGCAGGTAATACCACACTGATTAGTATTTTAAATCGTAAAAAGACATTAATTTGTATGACTACGATTTTAATGCAAAATTTAAATTCCTAAATTAACTTAGTACCATATTCCTACACGATACATTCATTACACATATAAATGATAGAAATGATGAAAAGTTTAATGAAACACTTATTGATAAACTGATTTTCACTTATAGCACATAATTTGAAAATGATGGGAGATATTATATACGAATTTGCTTGTCATTCTAGCAACTCTACCAAAAAAAAAAAGAGAAATGAGAGAACAGAATTGCGGCTTAATCATCAAAGCATTCGTTTTCATAACACTTTCATAAATGGCGAATAAAATCCGATTATTCCTAACATTTAAATTTTATTTTATTGCGAGAAAGTTGAAGTTCCCACTGTGCCATCAAATTATCAAAATGGTTGTCAGGAAATTTAGTTATCAAAAATCAAATTACCCAAATGGTTGTGAGGAAATTTAGTCACCAAAAACGATAAATGATGATCCGAAAGGTTTTTCAAGAAATTTTGCTATTCAAAATGATACACCGTGAACCAAATAGTTATGATCATGATTAACTGACATGCAAATTGCGGGTAATTGAAAGATTATAGAACTGATAATGATCAGGTGCAAAAAAGAAATGTAAATGATATGGAGAGCTTCTCTATCTTTTTGTTAAATTTTTGTCCAATTCACTTCACTGCATTACAGCATTACATTCGATGGTGTGAATTTCTCGATCGCAGAACAGTATTGATAGTATCAATAATCCAGGAATCGTTATCATCTCATTGCCGTCATTTCTCAGATATTATCATTTATACCATCTTTTTTTTTTTTTTTTTTCGAAAGATTTATTAAGCAATAATGATTTGCTTATTTGTACTTTTTCCAAATAGTTTCAAAATAATCACTGGCTTGATAAACAATCCATTTAGCATTTGTTGCCATCAATAATAATAAGAAATGATTTAAACTAATAGTATATGTAAAAATTTTAAATTGAATTAGAAAACAAAAGTAGTCTCATTTAGCTCATTCCATTTTTACTTATTTCTTTCTCTTTCACTTTTCAACCTACCATTTTTATCACTTCAACATTTTGATTAGATAAGTTTTTTTATTTGGAAAATAAGAAAAGAAAAAAAAAAATCCATTCAATGGAAATATTTTGAACAATATATAGTCTATTTCAAAAGTTTAACATTTTATCTCCCATATATTTCCGGACATTTTATCAACATTTGCTAAATCTGTTTCAATTTATTATCACGCAATCTTTCTTTCTACTTTTTTTATTTCTTTTTCATTTCGATATCCTTTTATTTCTTAGTTCCTTCTGATTTTAATTACAATTATTTGTGAAGTATTAATTACGTGAAGCTTTTGATTTTTGTTTGTTTATACCACACATTTTATGTGCAAATTAATTCTTATCGTTGCTAACAATATTGCACATTCTTCTTTTTTTTTTTTTTTTTTTTTGTGGTTTTCTATAAAAAAGTAAACGCAACAAATTCTTGTAAGATTTTATTTAAAAGAAAATTTTTTCCTTTTAATTGAATCTAATATCATATTTTAAATGATTGGAAAATGAAGTGAATTTGGAAATATATTTCTTTTGATGCTTTTAACAAATTTTCACGTTATTCATAGCAGTTCCTGTTGAATACTGGAACATGGATAAAGCCAGACGAAGCTAAAATTTCGAAAAGCTATTAACTTCTAATTATTCCATTCACCATATTTTTTACTAATGCTTTTAATTCAATAAATGCCAATACAATTATATACACGCACACACATACACATACACACTTTAAACTTAAAAGAAGTTTCTATTTTTGATCAAGATAAATTCATATTTACTTGTACATTGAAAATTGATTACCATGCTTTTTTGGTGAAACTCCTAAAAGAAAAAAAAAAGTACTCTTTTGCCGATATCTTCAATTTTGCTTGCTTTGATAATTTACTGATACTAAATAGAGTGATGATTTTTGGAATAATCGCGATCAGTGACTTGCTCGTCATTGTTTACCAGTAATTTGTTGATTCTATTATATCAGTAGAATTGATAATTCGAGGATGTTGCTGATTTCATCAATGAGAAAAATACAGGACACAGCTGTGGTACCAACTAATTTTACTGCTTTCATTTGATCACAAAAATTTAATGCTTTTTTTGCGATGAAAATAAAAACTAGCGAGAGAAAGGAAGATAGAAGCGACACTGTTCTGATGACATGGTAACAGATGTTCGTGAAAATAATTTTGAGTTTCAAAGAATGAAATTTCCTACCTTTTTTCCCCCTTCTCTTCTTCCTTTCCTCTCTCCTTACTTTCTTCTTATCACCAATTCCCACTCCTTCAATTCATATATCCAACTTTTACCTCTTCTCCACCTCTTTTTCCAACATTGACGCTTTTTTTTTCTTTTTTTTTTTTGCTTGAGAATTGCTCATATGTCATTACTGGCACATTCAATTTAATTTGTATAATGATGAATATTTGTTACACCGTAGTTATTTATGAATTAAACAATTTAAGGTGCTCTACCTTATCATCAATTGTTTCCGTCTTTATCAGTATGATAGAATAGATTAACACATTTTCTGTTTAAGATTAAAAATTTGTCTAATATGTCATGCATGTTTAATAATATCGACTGTTAACATTTACGATAAAAGTACGATTATTTAAAAATACTTTTATCTTAATAAGATATTTATATGAACAAAATGTTATTTGTTAAGCTCGAAGGATCAGGTTGATTTAATTTGAAAAACTAATGTAATTCAAGTTTCAACAAAGTATATTTTGATGTTATTGCTAAATAAATGTTTCCTGTGTGTAATATTTGAGGATACGAATGATTTAGCTTTCAATTTTGGCTTATTTTAGAGCATCCTTTCTAACATTAACATCATCATCAACAACAACAACAACATTACTCTTCCCCATATTCTATATATGGAATTATTAAAATGATCTTGATGTAATGTTATTTTCATTTATTGTGTAAAGAAAAAGCAATAAACGAATTGCAAGAATGCATGCATGCATGCATGTATGCATTTATGTGTGCATCAGCAAGAATGATTCTTGCGAAAGCCATGAAAGCAAAAAAATTGATTACATTTTCAATCGAATTTTTTGCGCAGTTTAAGAGCTTATCCAATAATAAACTACAAAGTCCTCGTTTAATTTACTCTTCCTATGTTTAAAACAAGAAAAAAAAAGAGAGAAAAGATTGTTCCAACTATTTCACTAATAAATTTAGTACAGCAATCTATTGAAATTAGAACACGTAATATATTACATATGCATAATTTATCATGAGAATTTAATCATAAAGAACAAAAATAAGAAAAAAAATTTCGAGCATTGTTTTATGATGAGAAATGTATGATTTTTATTTTTCTTTTTTTTTAATTAAAATGAATTTCCACACAATTCATTGCTATTCACTTTATTTGAATTAAATTAGAAATATTGTAAATTTGATTTATTTACAAAACTTAAAATTTTTATTATCATATCCATTGAAATGATAACTGTTTCACTGAATTCCATTCCAGTTCTTTTGCAATTTAGTGTGAAGAAAACTATTGGAGACATTGATTGTTCACTTTTATTCATACTCTTAAATCCAAAAAAAAAAAAAAAAAAAAAGTTATCCAACAAATAAGCATGCAATTATATTGAAATGTTAGAGCAAATAATAGCTCCAGCTGTTCATTAATTCACTGAAATGTCAATAAATTAATGCGAAATAAAAAAAAAAAGTTGATTCATAGGGTTTAGATTTTGAAAAATATTTTTTAAATCTAAGAAAAATAATTATCATGAAGTCTTCAATAAGTTGGAAAGTAACTGAAAATATGTTAAGTTTTATATCATTGTATGCAATAAACGGTTGGAAAAACTAGTAAAGAGTGATAAATATATGCTATCATAAAGTTAAATAATGATTAAAGATAGGTTACAAATATGATGATTCTACTAACGAGAGTAAATATTGTTATAGTGGCTCATTATAATAAGTGTTAAAAAAAAAAAAAAAAAAAAAAAAAAAGGCAAAGAAAATGAATAAAATGAAAAAATCTCTCATAATCCTATCTATCAAGCTTTATTGTTATCGTTCGAGTTATATTTATGTTTTAAGAAACTTCTCAAGTTAAAAAAGAAAGATTACAGAGAAAAAAAGATAGGTAATACCGTTTTAAATAAATCTTTTTCCATTCTCAATTGTAATTAATACTTCCTTCTTTTTTTAAAATTCGTTTCTGATGAAGGAATCAAGTTGAAAAATACTTTTGGACGAACTAATTATAAAAAGTAGAGAAGAATAAGCACACAAAAATATCTATTAGTAATAAAAGTTGAATATTATAGATCCTTGTATATATTAGAGACTAATTAATAAATTTCTTTTCGTACTGTTTTTACTATGCGTTATCAATTTCTATTAATGGCATACGAGAAGGAAAAAAAAAAGAAATTAATTATATAGTGAGGCATGCTGAAATGTGGAAATTATAATGATGCAGATGGTTTAGTAATCTAATTTGTTTGATTGTTTATTTTCAAATGCATTTCAGATATCGGCCTAAATTCTTCTCTTCTAACATATAGTATTTAGCGTAAGTTTATTTAGAAATTCAAGAAAAACATTCAGAAATTCAAAAAATTTTTAGCATTAACTCATTTTTGGTACTAACTTTAGGATTGTTAAACCTTAGACATATAATATTTTACTAGAATGAAAATCGACAAGCCCATCATAATGTGTCTTTTACATTCTTCATTTTTCTCACATCGATGTAACAATCCCTGTTCAATTATTTCAACAGCTTGCGTAATATAGTTTTGACAAGGATGTAAAAAGTACCTTTTTTAGCTAAATAAGATATTTTAAATTAAGCGCTATACTTTTAATAATTATTTTATTTGCTTTGAAAATTCAGTTGATTTCAAGAAAAAAATAATATTCAGCATATTTTTATCATTGTTTAATTTCAATACGTATTAGTTAGTGGATAAAGAAGAATTAAAAATTGCTTGCATTGAAGTTTGCCTTGTTAACATGTCAATTATTTCTGATCTAAAGAATAGTACGTTTGATTAACTAATTTTAGCGAACAAAAAGTGTGTGCTCTCATTTTCAACAATTCATAAATGAACGCCTCTGCTTCACTTTTTAGCTACATCAGCAGCTATTCTACTGATTTCAAGCTCGGAAAAATTTATTCAAATTGTTTATTTATAAAATTAATTTGATTTTAGACAGATAGATCTTCATGTATTAAAATTTTTGTTGAATTTACAGGAATGAAATGAATAATACAAATGCATAGCATAAATGAGTACCACTGTAATACCATTGGAAATGCGTCTGTTGCACAGATGCGAGATCGCATTTGGCCAAAAGATGCAATTGAGCAATTGTTTAAGTAATTTGGCAACATTGGTAGCATTTGAGAAGCAAGGAATTCAACAGTGTTCGGCAAATCTTTCCTGTCTGTCATTTTTGTTTTAAATTCTAAATTTCCATTTGAAATGTCATCTTCTGCTAACATTATCAAATGAGATTTTTTTTTTTTTTACTTAGCAGTAACTAATAATGAAAAAGAAAAAATTGTATTTTGCATTATATAATAATAGGCTTAAATTTGAATTGTTATTGCTAAAATGATATTTCAGAGGAATTTTTTTTTAGCAATATCCCGGGAAGATTATATTGAATTCTCATGAAATATTTAGTGAAACATATCGGTGAAATTATTAATTCATAATCTTCACTACAAATTTTAATTACATTTCAAAATTGTGTTTGTTTATTTCTTCTGATCAAATACTTTTGCATACAAAAAATCAAAAGTGAAATTTAAGTTCTAAGCTTATTTTAAATCTTAGTGTCAAAATATATCCATAACAATGGTTATGATAATGCCTGCGGCCAGGTGGAAAGGCAAATTAATCAATTCGCGATGCCAATGCTACAATTATTATGTCTTTCCGGAAATATTCTAAATTTGCTCATTTATCGATTACCTTATTTTCAAGGTAGCACATCGGTTCATTTCCTTAGAGTTAAAGCTTATGCTAATTTGGTATTTGTTGAATCCAGAATTTTGGAGGTTAGTTTTCAAAGTTTTATTGAAATGATGTTGCAATGAATGAAATTTTAATTCTTTCTTCTTTCTACATTTTTTATTTTCGTAAACTTTAGGCATAAAAATTTTGGGGAATAACTTTTGTTTTCAATTTTCCAAGCATTCTAAACTTTGGAATTAGTGTAAAAGAACAATTTTTGCAAGGTAATACATGCGTGGAATGTGCATGCAGATCCTTCATTTGAAACATTTTATTGGCATACAAAACCATATGTCATTGCTATTGCTGGTATAAGTGGTACAGTATCTACATGGTTCGTCGTAATATTTCACATTCATTTTTTTCGAAGAATTAAATCTGAATTTAAAGTTAAGCAGCAATTATGTTTCATGAAAATAGTTATTGCATCATTAAACTAATATTAAACTGCAAATGGATTTTCATACTCTAATTCATTTCACTTCATGACGATGGGAACAAATTTCAAGTATTGAAATTAACTTCAATTTTTTAAATCTGATGCGATAGTATTGAAGTTTGATTTATAGTTCAGTGGTAATTATCACAAAAAAAAAAAACTTTGAATCCTCAACACCTTCAGCAACATCTCCATAAAAAATGGCACAGCGATAATTCTGCCAATTTCAGGATGACGTTAGTGATAACAATTGAAACAGTGCTTTGTGTATTATTACCATTTCATTTCCGTCAAATTTGCACAAAACGAATAAGTTTGATAATACTGCTCGGCTTTATTCTATGCGGCGTTCTCTTGCATATACCATTTATATTCAGTCAAACAGTTATCAGTAGCCCGGTATTAAAGGAGTTGGATAGTCGACAACATAATAGGTTCTTGAAAAAATGAAACAGAGAAATTTCCGTTTAGATTTGTTTCCTCAAATCATATATTCTAATCTATTTTATTTATTGCTTTAATTAAATTATAAATCTTTATCAGATGCTATTGGATCACAAATCAATATTTTATGCAAACGTATAGGGAACCATTTTATGAGTACATACAAAAAACTTATTACTGGTTGCAAATAACACTTTCTATTCTTATCCCAAATATCGCTATGCTTTTGTGCTCCATATTAATCGTCATGCAATTTAGTTTCAAGGTAGTTTACCTATTTCATTATAAGCATATAATAAACTATTTCTGCCAGTATACTGTAGACTGTTTACTGTAGATTACAGTTTACTCAAGTCAGTCATCTATCTTCATTCAGTTGATAGGAAATGAAATAAACTAATGTGAAGTTTTGATTTGTGAGCATGTGCAAGTGATACGTGAAAAACTACCAAATGGTACTTCAGAATCACGGCGAATCATTTAGTCAACGTCGAAAATGTGTGATTAGAATGACTGTTGCGACAACGTTATCACATCTTTTACTGGAAGGACCTGCACTGTTAACATTTGCTGCTGTTGCAAGAAAAGGTTGATTGTTCCATTGAATTTATGAAGTTATTCGTTAACACAAATACCAATAAATTTCGAAATTCGATTTAATCTTAGAAAGTTTTAGAATTTGGTATTTATAATAAAAATCCGAGCTTGACATCTATCAAATACTTGGAAAGTTTCTGAAATAATTAGCGACAGTATTTATATTTGTTGAAAAATAAATTTCATGCATGAAAAACTTTTTTTTTATAGGTGCAAACAGTTCGGATCATGGCAATAGCATTTGCATGTTAGCACATGGTAATAACTTGCTGTCAGTAATTAATGCTACAACGCCATTTTTCGTATTCCTTGCATTCAACGTACAATTCCGTCGTATGTCATTGATATTCATACAAGTTCACTTCGTACCCCGAAGATTCATGAAGAAAGCATCCGTACCACGGCATAAACTGCAAGGTGTTAATTCGTCCGTAAAATTGATCAACAATACCACTTCGTTTCCAACCAACTATACACATTTGTAAAATAATAATACTTTCTTATCCTTTATTAAATAAACCTTTTTCCTTCTCTTTTTTTGTTTACTATAGTGATTGGTTGCTTCTCAGTGAGTTTTTGTTCTTCGTTTTTTAGGGATGAAATTTCTACAAATTATAAACGAGAATTTCGTTACTTCAATTTGTCACTTTGACGATAGATAATACAAAGAAGCAAGCAATCAAAAATGAAGATATCTTTACAGAAATAATACAACATACAATATGTTGTAACAACTAAATGAACAAAAAGAAAACAAAATTGCTTACTAAAATAACTTTCTAAGTAACCATTGTCATCCGTTTTTTTCTCTTTTAAATTCTATCATTTCATTCTTTGTTTGTATTTTGTTTGGTGTTTTCCTGAATGATTTCATTTTGATGGGTTCAATAAGTCAAACAAACATCATTTGTTCACTTTTTGCTAATTTCTACCATTTGTTAGCACTTATATAAACAGCTTTTCATCTAATCGCTCATCATTACCCTAAATTTAATTCCTTTTTTCACAGCTTTTTAAAAGAATACTAATTTACATTGCAAAATTAATAGTAATTTATGTTTCCAGATTTCTTGCATAAATTTAGAGCATTGCAATGCAAAAATCATTATGACACAAAAGAACGAGCAGATTATATTTAGTACTTACGATTTTATGATACTAATTAAATGTGTCAAATTACTTTATCAATGTAAAAAGGATATAATTTGCATATGAATGAAAGTCTCTCCTATCAATACAAATTATTGCAAATTTTATACTTCTTTGTACTTCTACTACTTTTTCTCTACCTATTTAAATTTTATAGTACAATAATAATTTATTAAAAAAAAAATATGAACTGATTGTTGTTAGTGCAGTATTAGGAAGAGCAATTCTTAAACGATGGGTAATTGCTAAATTAGCTTAGAATGATGCTATTACAAAAAGAAATATAATCGATGATGAATGTTGAATCACTGAAATATGCGATCGATAACAATTATGTTATTAAAATTGGGTGATTAAAATCGAAAAGAATATGAAAGAGAGTTAATAACAAAACAGTCATTAGATGAATTCATCACATTAGCATAAAAATTATTCCAACGTTACAACCTATACTTTACATTACAAAAAGAAATTTTTTTAAAGATATTTTCCGATGAAATTAATGTTTGAAAATAGAGTCACTTACTAAATGGATGGAGATTTTTTTTATTTCGCATGAGGTGATACATAAACATACAGATTATATGCATAGAACATACTGTGGAAATCATATTCAGTGAAAATTTAATATTTTTCATTTAAAAATCTTTATAAGGCAGAAACTTGCCCGATAATACAAGTGATACCCGATCACCTTGTTCATTTTTTTCACGTGCAACGGTTAGGTTAAAATCAATCGCACTCATTATACCATCACCAAATTCTTCCACAATTAGCTCCTTAATTGTAGGTCCATAGACTGCTAGTACCTTAATATTTCATAAGGACTTAATTTTATCATATGATAATCTGATTCTTTCTTTCTGTCCTGCTACAAAAAATTTTTCAATTCTGGTACTTCTCATATAAATTTCTCTACTAAATTTTACAATTTTGATATAAAGACGATCCATTAGAAATCTGAAAAATGTAATGAAATTTTTCTTAAATCAATGACTCTCACTTTCGTTACTGTTCCGATTTCTACCAGCAATAAAAAGTATGAGAAGAAAAAATTATTTTAGATAAGTAAATTTGCAAGTAAATAAATAAAGTTATTTTATTAGCAAAAATATGAAATAACCTCATGTAATCGATAAAGGATTGGATCGGAGGGAATTCCCGATTTACCCTTTTGAGGAACTGCTTGAAGCCATAAAAGAGCACTTTCTGGCAAATCAAATATCTCAGCAATTTTTTCCGCCTGTTCCTTCGTCATGGTCATTTGACCTAAACATGCTGCAGTTGTCCATTCTTTGCTTTTGCCAATTTTTTCCGCTACTGATTTCCATGTGACACCTTTCTGAACTTTTGTTGCCAAAATAAGGTTTGTTACGTCCTCTCGAGATTTCATCACGTCAGCGGTGATAAATCTGGAAAACAGTACTCATGCAGATTGCACTCAAACGTTATATCTTTTCTAAATAACGCTTATAAAAATCGCATCACTATTCGAAATTTTTAAATTCATTTACTTTACTTGAAATGTTACTTTGTCGTTTCTCGGTTACCCGATTTGAAATTTCAGATATTAATTTGAAAATAAAAAAAAAAAAAAAAAAATGGGTTTTTGGATGAAGATCACTTCTACTTAGATAATTGTGTTAAAAAATAATCTGGCAAAGAAATTAATTACGTGTATTCTAAATGTTTGAATAAATATTACTGTTAAACAATTCTATGTGATTATATCAAAAATTAATTACAACAAATGAAACAACAAAATATCGATATAACGAAAATGAAACAAATATGTGAGGTGTAATCAAACCAAATCAATTACCCGGATCCTTCGAGGACATTTGCAATGCTTCGTCTCATTCTTTTGGTGAAAATTATCTGAAATTTCAGAATTGACGATAGGCCAGAGTGGAAGTGTGAGAGTAAATGAATTTCATAAATGAGAAGAAATCTATGAGGTGGGTTGGATGTAATTTAAAACAATGAAATGGTTTGTGTAAAGTAAAGCAAAAAAAAGGAAGAGAGGTTCGAGAAGTTGCGTGCTACTGACTGAGAACAAATGTTTTTCAGATATTTACTTTATAATTTCAATTTTTAAACAGTCAAACTAATAATGTGGTTTTAAACAGTCAAGCAACTGATATTGACAATGCAATATTAACCTGATATTACAACTCAGAAGATAGCAATTGCACCATCAAAATTGAAATAATGAAGAGAAATCAAATGAAGAGTCAATTTTACAATTGAATGTGTCAAATCAGCAAATCTCGAATACAACAAATTAATAATATCAATCGATATTGACGATGTTGATGTTAATTAATACAAATAATGAAAATAGCAAAAGTAATATTAACGATATAGCAACAAGTTGTCATCTATGTTTTCTTGTTAATTCAATAAAAAAATGAAAAAAAAAAAAAAGAAAGAGGAAAAAAAAGGAAAGAAAAGAAACAGTGAAGAAGAAATGAGAAGGTTGTTTATCATTTCAATTACATCAAGGAAGAATAAGAAGCTTAAGCCAAATTAATTTTCTCTGCTTTCATTTGAAAAGGGTAATTTAGAAAGCATCGAAATAACGATCATAAATAACAATCATTACAGGAATGTTCCCAAGATTCTTTCGTATTGCCGCTTGCAGTAAAGAAATATAAACCCATCCTCTTCCCTGGGCAATAAATGAATTTATGTCATGTTGTTGGCAAAAAAAAAAAAAAGTAGAAATACTTTTAATAGTCTTCTCTAGTCATTAATGTAAAAAAAAAAAGATGCTACTATTTTACGGTTTTTCATTACCTAGTTTTTTTTTTAAACAGCCCCTTAATCTTACCTTTGCATGCATATATAAGATCAACAGGTAAAAGATCAATGAGCAATATTTTTCTAATATTACAGCTCGAAAGATAGCAATCGCATCATCAAAATTGAAATAACAGAGAAAAATCAAATGATGAAGAGGGATACATTTCATCAACTGAAAGGTTTTTTTTATTTTATTTTTTTTTTTTTTTTTTTCAAAGGTCAATTTTAACAATTGATGTTGTGGTTTTTTTTTTTATGTTTGTTGATTTGGGAAAGTTTTGCTTTAGACACTCTTGAATATCTGGTGAAGATTGTTTTCTTCCTTAGGAGAGATTTCCCTTAAACGTTATAGGATAATCTTGAATCGCCCGTCAATAATGAAGTTAATCGTCAATGAGATGTACATGTGAGTACTGTAGAATAATACCGTAGAAAATCTTTATTGGTAAGTATGGTAGAACAAGAAGATCGGAACTGTTGTCGAAGAATGAAGCCAAAAAACACAAACACAAAACTAGAATTGAAATATCAGAACTCTAAAAGAATAACACTGAACTCATTGTTTTCGTATAAATATATATATATAGATGTGTGTGTGAAGTAGGAGTGATAATACAAAGAACATTGTATTACAATACTGTATTAAGCATAAAGAACAAGGATTATTGTGTAGCAATCTTTTCGCAAATATGATTAGGATTAATTTAAAATGTGATTTATTACATTGATAATATGGATAATAAGGCGGATTGTTTTATCATATCTCAGATAAGGATGATTATAAACAAATTGATTTATGTTAGATATTATAACTTTCCTCAATTCGCAATTTATATGACAATCATTCAAATGAGAGTAATTTTACAATACAAGTTAATTTTATTTAGAAATACCTATCGTAAAAAATTTTCGGATTCACAGCAATTGAATACGTCTTTCTTGAATACGTCAAATGACTAAATTTGATATTCACTCGAATACGTCAAATGACTAAATTTACCATTTCAAACAGCTACAACACTTTTCATTAACTTAATTTCTGAAGATACATGATGAATCAAATTTCTATCCATTCTAGAACTGGAAAAAATGATCGAGTAATAGCGATTGCTCAATTACTATTCATCGATTTTTGGATTTCTAGCAAAATACTTTCAAATATTTCTTTTTTTTCTTTTTTTTTTTTGTTATTACTTTAATAATCTTCAAATGGCAGTTTCTGATTTCTTCTGGGAAACTGAATCTTTTTGTTCTCATATTTTTGACAGATTTTGTTTCAGTTTACAGGTATCAATTTTTTACGCTTAACTGTAAAACAAATAAACTAAGAGACAGTTGAGCAAACAAAATAAACGAAATTGAACAAAATTTTCTCAATAAACTTATTGTTTTTTTTAATTTTACAACTATCGTTTGACCTTTAACATAGACATTTAGGTTAATTTCCTCTCTTCAATTTATTCCATATATGTACATGTATATATGTATTACATTAATTAATTATTAACGATAGAATTATATCAATCAAAATTTCTGAACCTAAACGAGAAAATTACAAGAAAAAAAAAAAAAAAAAGAAAACAAACTGTTAAGTGTTTCCGATTTAATTTATTTAAAGTTAACATAAACGAAACGGAAATTGTCAATATCTCTTCAACTATAGGCAATTTTTTACGACTTTTCTTTAGTGATAATAGATGAGATAAATTTAAAATATCCAAAAATTATGAAAATATAGAAATAATATCATATTACAATCTGATAAATGTCATCCGGAAATTTGACAATTTACAACGATAGCATTTAATCTCACTTTAACTGGTTCATCTGAGATGTTCAGTTATTTCATATCGGGCACTTCATATGTGTGGTAAGTGGTATCTGTTGTTAGTAGATGAGCTGGAACTTTGTATCTTCTATCACTTCTAGCCAGGGTACATAGGGTAATGATGGTGTTGATAGGGTTGATGTTAACCCCCTCTTCTCCCCCCCCCCCCCCTTCTCTCTCCTCCCCCACCCACCCATCCCCCCGACGATTGTAATATTGGTGAGTTGATGGTAAACTCTCGATAGTTCATCTTTCCTCATCACATACAAATGATGTCCTTTTTTTCTTCCATTTCCCTATCCTTTCTCGTCTGTTCTCAAATGACACTGATGCCATTCACTCATCATTAATGTTTACGTAGGTTACCATGTCAATGAATACCCATCTTTATACCATCATCTCATCTCTTACCATTTTTGTTGCTCTATCCTATCTTATTGCTTAAATATATGTTGAAGTAGACGTGAGTAATATGATGGAATGTGTTAGAAATGTATGGTTTGCTGATATTATAAATCAATGACTAGTTGATTTATAAGTTAATGATACTTTTATTGTATGCCGAAATTAATTGATGTTTGATTGATTTTATTTAATTGAAGTTTATTTAATTGATCGTGATAAATAAAATAAGTGGTTTCTTTACGCATTAAGTAGTTAAAGATGTATTAGAAGCACATGTTATACATAGAATATTATGTGGTATTTCGACAAAGTTTGTAGAGTACTTTAACCATGTTTATTTTCAGGTTCAGTTTAACATGTATTAATGTATATATAAATATTATTGGTCATTAGAATTGTCGTCGCTGCGTAGAGGAATCATTCACTACAGGACGTTCTTTCTTAAAAAAGGTTCTTTTACTTTGTTTTCCAAAATTACTCTGTGAAAATGTTGATGTTAGTTTGATATTGTCATGGATGTGCAGTAGAATAGGTGACATAGTTTCATGTAGCCACTTTCGACATCTTATTGTCACTTATTTTCAGAGAATTACTGGTTTGTCATCAGTAGTTTACCCGTCGAGAGAAATAAAAATCTTACATCCTTCTACTTATTTATAATTGCTTAACATGCATTTATGGTTTGTGTTTGGTGCTCTTTTTGCATTTACAAGAGCAGATCAAGTCGATCCACTCACTGATAAAGACCATTTCAAGGTTTCTCTTCCAGTTATTTTGTTTATTCACTCGCAGCTTCATGTCTAAATCGACAGTTGATAGCATTTTATTGTAGGTGCCTTGTTAAGTTACAATTTTTTTTTGACTTGATTTTTCCAAAGAGATTATGATTTTAAGGCAGGCGGGCATGACAGCAGATTTGACCAGGAAGCCTTTCTCGGTAAAGATACTGCTGAATCAAAGGACGTTGTAAGCAAAGAACGTCTTGCGTAAGTTTTTAATAGCCGTTTTTATCTGAGAAGTGTTGTATTAGATTTGCTTAAAAATTCCTGTAGTGCACGGCAAGGTGGTGCAGCTGTTTGCTGGCCGTATCTCCCAGCGGAGATATAATATGCCAGTTATAGGACATTTGCTTTGATCTCATCAGACTGCTGATAATTTTGTTTGCTTATGTAGAATTATGGCATATGTGTAGAATCAAGTAGCATGTTCCAGTTTTGAAATATGTCTTGCTCAAATTATTTCACCCAACTTATGGAACTTCATAAAGTTTGAGATCAAACTGAAGTTTTCAGGAAGTTAGTTGCGAAAATGGATGTAGATGGTGATGGCTTCTTGGAAGAGTCTGAACTAAAGGATCACATTGATTTTATGCAAAAACGATATGTTAATAATGATGTTGATCGAACATGGAAAAATTACAATGCGGAGAAAGTTAAAGATGGGAAAATCTCGTGGAAAGATTACGTGTGAGCGAGCTGATGCTAGTCTGCTGTAGGATGTACTTCTCTCACTGTCTTAGTTAGAGCTGAGTAAAATAAAATTCTGAAATTTCAGAGAAATGGTTTATGGTACAGTGGGTGAAGGACAAGAGCTGAGTCCTGAATATCAAAAAATGATAACACGTGATGAAAGAAGGTGGAAAAAGGCTGATTATGATTCGGATGAAATGCTTGATCGAACCGAATATGGTTGTTTTATGCATCCTGAAGACTGCGATCACATGCGCGACGTCGTTGTTCAGGTGATTGGTCAGTAACAAAATTAAGTATGGTTGAATACATCACTTCAAGTGAACTGTGCAGGACATATTGTTATAAAAGTTACCCAGACTATATCATGCGTATGTAATTTATAAATGCAAAGCTCTGTTGATATCTTTTAACTCTTGTTATTTGCAGGAAACACTTGAAGATATTGATAAAAACAAAGATGGATTTGTAGACCTTGATGAATATATTGGTAAGTCCACCACCATTCTTGCAAAAGCTCCGTATCGATTTCGACAGTGTTAAAAATTTTTCACTTCTACATCGAAGTTTGTAAATATAGCAACATGCCGATTTTCGTCATTATATTACAGGCGACATGTACAGGCCAGAAGACTACCCAGAATTAAACGGCAAAGAGCCGGAGTGGGTTGCCAGTGAACGGCAGATGTTTAAGGAGCATAGGGATAAGAACGGTGACGGCAAACTGGATCAAGTATTGCTGAAAATCATTCTTTTATTTAAGAAGCTTTGCATTATTTTTTTATTTGCATAATCAGTTATTGTTTTGCCACCCATATTTAAGGATGAAATGAGGGACTGGATAATGCCTATAGGTTTCGATCATGCTGATGCGGAAGCAAAACACTTAATTGGTATCGCCGACGAAGACAGAGTAAGTTCAAGATACATGAGATGTTATCTGTGGACAAAATTAATGTTTCGTCTCTGAATACTGTTCCTTCCAATTCAGTATATTTTGGAGATTGAACAGTAATTGTGGAAATAAACCTGTAATTCTACTCATGCTTTAAATGGGATAACTTATCGTTCGAACAGATTGGATGTATGGGATAATTGAACAACTTCAGAAATATCGAGATCCTCATTTCGAAGAATCCATCTGTCACTTTTGCAGGATGGAAAGCTCTCTCTAAAAGAGGTTCTGGATCATTACGACACATTCGTTGGATCACAAGCAACTGATTACGGTGAACAACTACATAAACATGATCCTGCGGAACTTTAAATAGGTAATGAAAGTAACGTCCATTTCCCCGAATTTAAATTGTTCTGTGACCATTGATATTTGCTACAATGCTCTTCTGCTTAACTTATGCGTGAAGTTTCATATTCGATATACACCGCAGTGACCAATGACAAGCTAATGAAATGCTCCGAAATATATTCATGTAAGGTTCCCCTAAGCCAAAAGAACTATAAGGGAGAAATTACAAGGACCTGGTCAGCCTCTATTTTAGTATTCGTATACCATCTACTTGCTGCTTTGTTATTCTGTTTGAACTACTTATACCTTGTTAACTCATTCTAAGCTAGTGTTGCCGCTTTTTAAATCTCTGTTTTCCATTATTATGTGATAAATTCAATTTATTATATGACAATCCAGCTTATCATGTCGAAGTGAGTTAGGAAGTTGATTATAACATGCATTCTCATATGCAGAAACAGAAAACCTGGAACCGAAGAAAAATCAGAGACCGGGAAGAAATGTAATATTTTCTGTTGATTGAAATCAGGCTGTTAGGCCTTTCCAAAACAGAAGCGATATATACATGGAGTATTTTAAACAAAGCGACACCAACAATATCACATTATGATTCGCATGCATACCACTACCGAAATTGTATCAGTGCAACAAAGTAGCCAGTAATACACCATTGTAATCTAAGGAAAAGTAGTTCCTAATTTTGAATATACAGAACAGTCAAAAATGTACGTGATATCTGAAGTGTCAAATCCAACAAACATCTCTAAATGAAAGCCTCAAGATTAATATTTCATAAACATTGTTTGCATGAATCATTGTAACGATATTTCCAGAAATATATTATTCACCGGAAGTTTTATTCTCTCTCCCTCACCCAACCATTTTTGATCCAGTAACGAATTTCTATTACATATTTAATACATGGAATATTACAAACATGGTACGTAAACTCATGTAAAACACAAAGAAAGAAAAAGAAATTTTTTTGGAGCAGATATCAGCATGTTTGAGAGTAAGGCTTGCACATCAATGCTGCGGTCGTCGGATAACCGCCCCAACTACCACTTTTTGATGATGGGAATTGCTGAGGACAACTGAGTCCGTCGTTGAGTTGTACCATCTGATGACCACATCCGTGGTACACCACTGCTGGACGTACCAGCTGCAATACATCAACTTTGATAATACACCATACAGTAACGATGAAGATGTGGATAAGGATATTCACACAAATAACATTTAAAACAAACTCCCTACCTGTAGTGTATGTGAAAGGGCAGATAGTTCCTTGCTCTCCAGAAGATCATACATTTTAGCAATAGAGTACATATGTGCCACAACCAAACCGTACTGAGACCGCAAATTTAAAGTAGCTAGTTGTTCCCAGTGATTCGTGTATAGGTGCCCGCAACTATGCCAAAGTAACCGAATTAAACGACGGCAGTGATTTTCAAAATTATTCGAAAAAGCAGATCCTGAAAAAACGTTTACAAAAGTTAATAAAACTGAAAATAATTTTTAAGTTAATATCGTACCTAAAAATAAATACTGTTCTATTGCATTAAGACATTCTACACTTGTAATATACAGCGGTGCTTTGCTACTGTCAGATACTTTTTATAATACGAGTAGGTTGAAAGAACTCATGAACTCAAAAAAAAAAATTATAAGCGAAAAAGGTATAAAGTCCATAATTTTTCTGTTTTAGGGATATCATGATTTTGGCATATAATATAGATTTCAGTTGCACAAAAAAAAAAATAATCTTGAAGTTTCACCATATTTAGTTGGATAAAGTCGCTCGTCCTTTGCGCTTTTTTCGCAAAATGATAATACACAGTCAATGTATTGCATAGCAGAATATGGATGGTGTTTCCTCCTTTCATCAACCCAATATGCTTTCCTACAACCTTTTTTAAACTACAAAGAAGTAAAATCTGAAATGTTTTCTTAAAGATATTTATGCACCAAATTTCCGACATTAATTCTCTTTTCAAACTAAGCTAAATTTTTGAAGTAACCAAACGGCAATGATTTCATAAAACTTTGATGTGGTTTTCATAATTCTAGCAGCTACTCTGATCAAAAATTATGTCCTACGAGCCATGAATGGCAAAAAAAAAAAAAATAATAATAATCAGCGCGGGAAACAATTTCAAACTTAAAACACATTAGCAGATCTAAACAATGCAATTTGTCACATTATGCGAAAACAGCTTTTTCATTCACTGAAGACTGAAAAAAAAAGTGTGGTAGATAGTACAAAACTTACGGAACACCTGGATAAGACATAATAGGACATGATACTGGTGTGCACACTTCTGATATCGTCCCACATAAAGCATTTACATTTTCGAAAAGAGATAATGCTGAAATATGTTCGTGTCCACTGAATTTTAGTTAGATTAGCTACAGCCATCCAACGCTTACAAAAATGATAAGCGCATAACTTACTGTGTGTAGCCAACCACTCATTTCTGTCCATTCCTTGAGGTAGCTTCGAAAGTCGCCTGATCATCTGGAAAAAATGATTATTTACTTTCTGCTTCCTGCAAACCTAATTCTATTTGACAATGCTGTGCTCACACATTATTTCTACCGAAATGTAGAAATTCCATACGTCACTGTGCTATACATAATTCACGGTGGATGAAATAATATCAGAACTACGTAACAAAATCAAACTTACTTCATCATCGAAAGAATCACACACTCCCATTTCAGATAGTGCTTTACGTTTACAATTCGTAGCATGGATGCATGTAGTTGCATTTTTCCCTCCACTTGATGACATACGTCGTGCTGAATGACACCTTTCATTTACACCTTTGCGTCGCGACCTCCTGAAAATGATTTACATTAATTTGACTCTTCCAAAAAATCATCCTAAATAATATTATCTCTTCATAAGATGTGTAACCAAAGAACAGGGCAACTACTTTAGCTTTCACAATATGCATATTCCGAACTACCAAAATTGATTTGTTTCAGGAAAAAAAAACGCTTCATTTATGGTAATCAAACAAATACTTCTGTCAGATATTTGACCGGATTTACGATCTACGAGCTGAATTGGGTAATAGCAAGATTAACAATACGTTAAAGACAAAGATCCCGTCTGGATAAGTTAATATTTACTTGACTTTTAATTTAAAATTGATGGACAGCCGATTCGGCAGAAATCAGTTGTTTGAATGATTCAGAGTACAAATTAAGAAAGACTGATGAGGTATGATAAGATTAGACAACAAATATTTAAAGATTGAAATTATAAATTGCTTGCACTATCTAAATTCTGCATTTCTAGACATAACTGGAAAAGTTGCCATGTGTAATTTTTACACTATGTACATAGCATTGAGCTGCCATCTTTCGATGTACAACCTTGATGACACATTAAGTTAAACTCAAAAAAACAGTAGGAAAGTTGGACGTATCGCTTTACGCATCCATTCATACTCTCTACGAGCAACAAATGGGAGAATGAAGTAACAAAAATGAACTCACGTTGCAAATGAGACGATATTAGAGAGGAATATCTTAGCAAGGCAACAACCATCCTCGCTAACATCTTTAGATGAATGTCTTGACAAGGTGCTTCGCTTTGCATGTGCCTGCGGTTTCATATTTCCAGCAGATATTCCAACTGACCCACTTCCACCAGCTGGTTCCGTATTCGGATATTTTTCAGTCAGTATCGACGTTACATCCATAGCTACACCTAATTAACAGGACATTCATTAACAGCACTTAACTACCACAAAGCAGGCTTCCGGTAATATGGTAGAAAACATTCCTGACATTCTCAGCTGCACAATATTCCCTTTATACCAATTTTATTAATTTTCCGCTTCTAACTGATCAGTGGTGGCTATCACACTTGGTGCTCCACTTTTTTTGTGACGGGCACAACTCGTCTGGATTCCTGACCCATGTTAGATGAGTATTACAACGTGTCAGTACTTATGGAAGTGCGATTTTTTGTCAGCAAAGTGCCAATTAATACAATTAGGCAAAACTTCATCACTTTCACGCAGTTTCACGCTTATCAAATAAATTCTGAAGTAAAATACACAAAAAGGTGCATTATGACATAGGCATTATACATCTTAGTTCTGTCGTTTTTCTGATTTGTTCAGCACCTTCGGAAACGCTAGAAACGTTCCCTGTAGGCGCCTTTCCATATAATCATGCTTTACGCCCATCATGCAAGCAAAAAATGAGGTATAACTAGTCGCAGTAAGAAAAAATCGATATCCACGTAAAAACCTTCCCAATCGATTAGAAATTTGACCAAATTCATAGCGAAAGCATAGGGGAAAAAACAAGCTCGGACGAAAATGGAAAGCTGCAGAACCGGAAGGGTTGAATGTGGGTTTGCACCGATATTTTTTAACCCTTTGTTTGGCAAGCATCAACATCGCTAACTTTTTCATGGACATAAAAATTATCAGTCACTCATACCTCCTATTTTTTCCATGTATTTAACTGTCTGAATGTAAACTAGATGAAACCCAGCAATTTTCAATCCCCGGACATTGTGTGAATGTTATCATGGGACAATCAGTGACTCCTGGAAATATCAAATAATTCGGCGTTTCGGATGAACAAAAGAAAAAAATAAACCCTATCAACTTTTCTAGTAGAAATGCAAATTTTCGACAATTTTTTTACGTACTGATGTAAAAAGCATACCACAAAAATTAATCTCAGATGGCTAGAAAATTACAGTGTAGGAAATAATTTCAGAACCACAACTCAAGATTTTAGAAAAATTAATTTCCAAAACAATCTGCCTAATACAATGTAATAGGAGACTGAATAGAAGTTCGCAATTTATCGCTCTATTGAATTTCGACTCTTTTGCTTTTTAATTTCAGTTGCTCAGTTTAGAAAGGAAATAATAATCAGTATAGACCAAGGACACAAGATCCAACATTTCGCCTTGATCAATAAGCAACGATGTGTTTCGTTATGAGATTGAACACGGCAACAGAAATCAAAATGCTACCTAGATCTATATCATGATGAAAGCATGTCTCTGTCATCTGTCACTATATATATATATATATGTATGCAGAGTTACACCTATACTTTAGGTATACAAGCTTTCGGACATAATTTTCGGCAACTGTTGGAAAGACATAGATTAGCTACACTGATACTCGGAATAAATCGGAAAAAATGTGAATGCTTTCCTACAAAGTTTTGGATCAGGTTTTCGCTATATTTCTGATTGTTCCTAAAGTCCGACCACTTTCCTGAAAGTTTTCAGATTTCTCCTTTTCAGGATAAGACCAGGAATTTTCGTCATAAATGACTGACTTCTTATAATTTCCATTAAAGATGGATGGAAGATAAGAAATTAAAAACACAGCTGTGATTCAATTAATAAAGTGTGAGAAATTCACAATCATAGAGTAGTGGGAAATATGAGCAATCACTAAACGTAGTTTCGTATTTTTATAGAAAGGAATGAGTCTAATACTGTTAAATATTGACTTTCAATACGACAAACTATGTCATAAATATTTATTGAATAAGTATGTCAATAATGCTAAAAATAAGAAAAGATCGAAATTAATAGGTCGTGATAATTAAACCGATGTCCCCGTAGTGGGTAATAGTACAGATTGCGAGAGTGAAGTGAAATGGTTGGTCCTTCATAACAATGAAAGTAGAAATACTCCAGCCATCTTCTTCTCTCGGCCTTTATCAATCACTCATACAAACGGGAACATATAAGAACCAAAAAAAAAAAAAAAAAAAAAAAAAAAAAAAAAAAAAACTGCCTGTAGTAAGAGGAAATTATCAAATACATTTCATCCAAAACTAACGACTAATAGTAATACCGCCGTTTCTATACCAACACTGATCTTAATGGTTGAATGAGAGTGGAGGAAAGGGACTGTCACCAGCGATCGTTCACCTGAGAATACACTTCACAAACGCAAACACACATACATACATACGCACAACCCAGTAAACCAATCCTTCATCGCTCTCAACTGGGAACAGTGATATATGAATTGTCACATGTGCAACATACATCCGGTATCTGTGACATCAACTGCGGCAGGCATGCCACTTCTGCACGGCAAAAATTGGGAATTTTGATTTGGTACTTTCGATGCTACCTCAAATACAACAACTGAAAACAGATGGTATGCCTAAAGGGATGTTCAGTTTTTCTACCTATCACGCATCGCTGCTCCTTATCTGCATATCTAAGATAATGAATTCCGCAATTCTTGTCCTTGTTATGTTATGTCTGAACATTCGGCAGTTATTTTTAAATCCCTGTATATCGCAGTTACAAGAGTGAACGAAACAATATCCTATGCAGGACCCATCGACGTGAAAGTGTGAAGATATTCGACTTCATCATTATTATCCAGCTAACAAATGCCAAATAATAGTCACTTAATACACCTAACTATCACTCAATTCATAGAAAATCCTTTCTAAATTTTACATCACTCAATTCATAGAAAATCCTTTCTAAATTTTACACTTGTCAGTTTCATTCTATGAATTTTCTATTTTGTTGTGTTTGTCTTTCATCACTACATTGTATTTTGAAAATTCCCGAAAATTTCCAACTTGACTTAAGTCGGTATTCCTCATTCTTGCTGAAATTCATAAAGATTAGTGTTGGCCCATTCTTTCGCACTTCCTAGATCGTATTTTTATTCGGAACGAATTCATCCGTTCGAAGGGAAAACCAACCAAACACAAACATTCAGCCACAGAAACATGCGATATGCTATCTTTTGTTGGACAAGAATTATGAAATCTCTGGATGAGTGTGAGTATTTAGAATACTTTTCTGAAAGCAAGGAGGAAGTGGAAATCACGCTGTTGAGAGAAAAAAAAAAGACAAAGGATAAAGGGCAAAAAAAGTGGAACTGAATTAATAAAATTGCAGAGAAGCAGAAGAAAGCATTCGACCGACATATATGAACAGTAAATGAAATTCTTACACGTTTAAATTATTAGTACTTGTCAGTAAATATCAGTCTCCTTCAAAAAATTTGACATGAATCCGATGTAGAGGTTAATTTATAAACGGATTGAGATTAATAAACGAAGGGTTGCAAGCAATTAACGTTATTAATATAAGTAAATTATTGCAATAAGCATCTTATTGATGTCAATAAGTGATTTAAATAAAAGGATATGAAAAAAGTTAAAACGTTAGAGACATAAACAGCGGATCTGCTAACAAGCTAAAGATGACATCCAATCCTACACAGTTCCCACAAATAATCTAAACATGGGATCATTTACTGGACAACATTAAAGCCTACTTAGTTATCCATTCGACCGTATCACGAAGGTAATCCGGAAGAAGCCGGTCAAGCCGGCTATTGATTTTGCTAGACGCCAGTGTAAGTATGAGTACTGCCGACTTTGACCACTCAAAACAAAATCTGGATAATCAGCTTCTGCATTCGCCTGCAATCAACTCTCACCAATTTTCCGGTGAATTCGGCAGAAATAAGCTGAAAATACAGATAAGTAAAGTAAACAGACCGATTAATCTACTCGAACTACGGCAAGACATCAGCTCGAATATCACTTTTCCTAGTTGCAAAACAATGAAAGAAATTCTCGTAAAGACTGCCACCAACCGCGGGAAATCCCAAACAAACAGATATCGCGAGACGACATCAAGATGAACTCCGGGAACACAACTAACACGATCTGACAGGAATGGAGAGGATCCGAGCCATTCCACCGGTAATTTGCGGATACGGTACTATGTATGTTGAGGGATGTTATCTTATTGATCTGACCGGTCATCCTGAAGTGTGAAAAAGAAGATACGGAACAATATTGCTACAACAATGCGCATATTCCTGATATCATAAGCAAGCGGAATCAATGAAATGATATAGATTCGAATCCCCAATTTAGCCATATCCGGAACCTGTAGGAATTACACATTGAATGACATATAAAGTAATCTTAGTAGGCTTTTCTTTTACCATTATTTTAAGGAAGACATAGTCCCGATACACTATTTTATAGTTTATCTAACGAAACAGTTACCAGATCATTGGATTCTGTCATTGCTTATATGCTTCGGAATTTCCTGGAAAGCATTTATCGACGTTTATCCACTGTGATTCCCCTCTCTAGGATCATTGAAAAAAAAAAACGCGTTGGAATGTTTGAAATGGTCATTTCAATAAAATGAGAATGCATCTGAAGCTTTTCGAGAATAAATTAGACGATTTCGTGAGATCTTAAGAAGAAAGGGGGACGTTTTCCATCTTTGATGAATTTTCTCATTAAGTAAACTAGCTCCAATTTTTTTCTTCCTTTTCTTTTTATAGTACAATTCATCAAAGTTATATTTTATTTTATGTTTTTTTTTTTTCTTTTTTTTTTTCTCCCTCTCCCTCCCCTCTCTATCATAGTATCTTTATTTTACATTACCGGGGATTAGTGGAAATAATTCCGGCACTTGTCTTATTCATCGATTCATTCATTTCCTTTTCATTGTTACATTTTCTTCTGACGAAATTCTTACATTAAAAACTCTGTAATTTGTAATATTTCTTATCATAATTGTTAGTGAGAAGCTTAACGGTGATCATTTTTAAGTAACATGCAAATACACATGGGAAGAAAACAAAAATTCATGGAATGTTTTTGGTATGGCATCTTTGCATCTATATATTGGAGAAAATCGAAGCAATGAATTGTAATCAGTCGTAGGAGTAGCTAGGCTAGCATTGCTTATGAATAAGCCAAGCTATATTGAGAGAAGGAAGAGTGAAAAGCTTTAGGCCGGCCAACTTTAGAAGTCTAACAATACGGATTGCTTTGAGGTGCGTGTGATCAATTTGTGCGAATATGTACTTACTTCCCTTGTGCTAGATGAAGCAGATTTGAAGAGGTCTTCTTTTATGGCAAGGCATTTTCCATTTCTTTTTCAAAATATATATACATTATTGTGCTTCACTGAATTATCTTAGTTTTTTTTTTTTTTTTTTTTTTTTTTTTTTTTTTTTTTTTTTTTTTTTTCAATTTTAACAAAATAAAAATTTTTAGTTTAAACAATTGACAAACTATTAGTGCATCTAAATTGCGCAGTATTTCAACCATAATGCAATTTAGTTACTGTTTAATTATTCATATAATTATTAATTAACGAATGGATTAAATGAAAGCAATCTGATGAACTTTAAATGAACTGAGATGAATTAGCTTGCGTGGATATATTTGAATATAGTCACTTTTATCATCTCTAAATTGTTATCATTGCTTTGGTCGTCTTGCACTTTTATTCACAATTGTATTTTCATTTCGAAATTCACTTTAAAAAGTATTACGCATATTTAAAAAAAAAGAAAAAATTGAATAATTTTTATTTGAAAGAAGCGCAAAAAGCCATTTGAAACAATAAAAAGCTGACATATAGGGAGGGAAGAGATTGCGAGTGATATTTTATGAACATGAAACTTTTTCTTTATCATTTAGTCTAATTTTCTTCTACCACTTTCTGAATTTTATGTTATTATGGGGAAAATAGTTTAATTTTCCACTGCTCAACTTTTTTTTCAAAAATTTTTTTTATTTCGAAATGCTTTCAGGTTCTACTTGAGATATTTGCTTTTGTTTTTCGAAGTTTTATTAATAAAAGATTGTTCTTACTATTTATATGGAATTGGAATACACTGATGAAATTCGTTGTTAGGTGTATTAATCAAAACTATAATAGGAAATGAATTTCTTAGAATTCAGATATAATCTAAATAATGGAGTATGTTCGAGCATATGGTGCTGGTATGGCTGGTGGACAATTTCAACCGGGCGTTTTCCTGAGAAAACCGGCTGTTATTTTACGAATCTTTGCTTTGGTTCGTGGAATTTATCAAATTTTTCTTTTTCTTTTTTTTTTTTTTTTTTTTTTTAAAATATCTATCGGGTTAAGCCGTTTCATATATGGAAATACCGGAAAAATTTTTTGCTTAGCTAAGCGTAATCGTTAGGATGAAGGACGAAACTCTCTGCAACACTTAGCTAAAAAATGCTAACTTCACTGTTGCAATTGTCGTAGTTTTCGCGGTTAATGAATTCTAAGATTATGTATTTCACAGTCTGAAATAAAAAAAGATTAGAAAAATGCACATATCAGTAGCAGTTTCATTTAAGGTAATTGGGCTTGCACAATGGATCGCCGTATCACGGGGTGGTTGGTATATACCAGAAAATGGTGGCGAACAAATTTGCCTTTATGCCAATAGTTCGTCGACTTGTTCCTTCGGTTCAGCGATGGGTTTTTTTGCTGTTCTGAGTTCATTGGGTCTACTGTTTCTAGATGCTAAGTTCGAGAAAATTAGTTCGATTCCAACTAGAAAACGTGCTGTAACTACTGATATGATCCTTTCTGGTTTGTTAACTTTGCTATCGTTTTCTCAATTGCGTAATATTGAACAAAATTTCAATGAAATTTTTATTTGCCTTAGAAAAAAAAGGAATATTAGACGATGATCGTGAAGGTTCATTTCTCGAATAAAGCTTTTTTTCATTCAGTGATGACCAACTGAATGAAAAAGATTAGACTCTTTCATTTTTACTACTCTGAAATTTTGGTGGCCATCTTTATTTATTCTTTGAGCTTTTTCTTTAATAGTTCCCAGCTTCGATGTCAATGGTCTTTCTCAGCCATAACAGTAAACAAGAATCCATCAAAGGTTCTCGATATCTAAATAACAAATGAAATACGGACCTTTAAAACATTTTAATATTTTGAGGATTTCAAAATATTTTTTTTTTTTTTTTTGTTCAAATTTCAAAGTAATCTGGAAAACATTGTCCAAAAAGAATGAGTAATAATTTTTAGCATTGCTGGCGTTCTTATTTCTGATAACGTTTTTTTCGTTATGGTCAAAGTATGGTGAGGTTGATATAAGTAAGCCGTACGACGGTGGTATGGCCAAAAGTGCCATCTTATTCGCGTTTCTGTCATTTGTTACTTGGGTGATTTTTTAATCTTATTTTGTTGTTTAGTAAAATTTTTTTTGTTCTATTACTAGAAGTTTAAACGAGAATTGTTGAGTTTAATATGAGATCGGGTTTAATAAACTGGAAAAAATATCAATTTTAATTTCGATTTTATCTCTTGCAAATTTTCTGCTGTTTCAATAGACTTTTATACATTTAGTTATTCAGTACCATAAATAGTTGACTTTTTTTATTGAAAAAATCACCATCATAATTTCATCGATTCTAGGGAGCGGCTGCATTTTTGGCATGGCGACGATTCGAAGAGGGTGCAATAACAAATTTCGTACCATCCTATGAACAGGATTTTACAACCGGCATACAAGCTGGACCAGATTATAGCTATGGAGGAGAAAGCGATATCGGTGTTGTTGGTTAGTTTATTTTGATCAATGGAGCTATTTTTGAATTATAGTATTAAATATTAAAATATGATCAAAAGTTACAAAGGACAGTCGAGAATGAAAGACTTCAAATAAAATTATGAAAAAAAAAAAAAAATGAGTTTTAGTCAAGAAATTGATATTTAATACTTTTAATTTTTCAAATATTTTAAGTTATGATCATTCAGCTGTCCTAAATAATTGTTCGGAACACTTTGTTGTATAATTTATACGCAGATGAAGAAAAATCCATTTCATTTTGAAAAGTCTAAAATTCAAAACATTTCAGGACGGAGTGACAGAGGCACATATCAAAACGCTCCGTTTACAGCAATCAATACGGCAGAATCCCCAGTGGATATTACAAAAAGTTATCAGGGATATTAGCTAATTTTTTTCTTCATTTTTTCAACAGAGCAGAAAATGCGTAGCTCAAATATGTACACATGTTTTCGCCAACATCCGACATTTTTTTTTTTTTTTTTTTTTTTTTGAAATTGTGCCTTATAATTGAAACAGACCAATAATCACTGTTGATTCAATCAATGATTAAGTCATTGTTTTATTGAAATTTTAGTTTTAGAAGGAAAGTCATAAAATATTCAGTAAAAAAGGAATCATTTGCTGGAATTAAAATAGTAAATGCCAATCTTTTTGTAAACATAATTTTTTGATTCATTTACATATAACTTCTAATTCACTTACACATTAAAAAAAAAAAAAAAAAAAAAAAAGAAAAAAAGGGAAAAAAGAAAAACGATTACCTCTATTCGTTATTAATTCATACGAACAATTAAATTATTCCTGAAAAAGTCAAGTTTTAAATCTTTGATGGTCTACAACTTCTACGTGAATGGATATGCTGTAGTATCATTGCTTTTCAAAGATTTAGTATGTATACTTTTCAAATCACATGTTTCGTTTAGAAATTTCACACTTGCTTCACTTATTGTTAATTAAGTCAAGCAAACTGTATAATTAGTTTTATGAATTTTAGCTCATCTTTTAGAGAATTGCTTAGAGAATGCAGAATTTCTCAAAGTTGTATATTTGTGTTTATAATAATGTATAGTTTAAATTAATTTAATGATTAATTAATATTTCTGTTGTAACAACTACAATCAGAATTTTTCATACAAAAAACAGACGATGTTCCAGAATTCCGATAATTTTTTGCGCAATCTAATCTTTCGATGGACAGAAAGAATGTAATTATCTATAGAAGTCTCTTGGAAAATGAAATATTTACAGGAATTAAAATTTTTTCAGGAGTATCTTTTAATATGGTACATGCTTAAGGTGTTAAATTTGCTACCATCTTAAAGGAAAAAATTTTGGAAAAAGTTAATTAACGTTACCATATCTTGGCACTAATTATTTCACGAGAAATATTTGACAAAATAAGCGAAACAAAAAAGAGAGGAAAGAAAAAAAACCTAAACATTTCAAGTAAATACTTTCATATCAATGATTCATATAATCATTTCATATTTTTCAACTTATTGTTACAAATTCGTAGTGCGATTGTGAAATATACTTTCATTTTCGAATGATAAAATATGAAGTAAACTATGTTGTAGAACAATTTAGTTAGAATAAAAAGAAAAAAAAAAAAGTCAGATTATAAAAATATAAACATCAAAAATATAATGCTAATGAAATGAAAAATGAATGAATTACTCTATGTAGAGATATTTTATGGTATTGAATAAATAGTTATAGTAGATTCTTCATTCAAATCTTATCATTTTAACAATTTGCCCATTTTGCTACTTCATTCATTTGATTGATCCTAAAAAGTATTGCTTATCATCTCCATTTTCTCACCCCCGCTTCCTTCCACTTCATTTTATCCCCTCTATCCATTCTTCTCCCATTACAACAATGCAAGAACAAAAAGAAAGAAGAAAACTGGCTTATAAAAAGATTCTATTACATTGATGGCCACTAGTTGCTGCAAAAGTTATTCGTCACTATTCTTCAACTTTTTGTCCATTATCTATTGGTTGTCTTCCTGCGATCAACTAGTATCACCGGGTACTCAGTCCAATGCATTGATTGTTGGTGTTGAAACTGCAACGTTAAAGGTGGTTAAGTAACAACTTCTGGTAGGAAGTTGAAGATGCTGACCGTTTGATCGGCTATTTGCTTTTATTCATGTAACGATTAAATTTGATTGGTGCTTCCAAAAATTAAGCTTTGTTAAGACTAATTCACAAATAAAATTAAAGTCCTACATTACTTTGTTGGTTTCAAACTTTTCACAGATAACTTTATTAGATCTTTTCGAACCCCTCATAAAGTTACATGTTCGAATTTATTACGCTGATCCGAGACGAAAATAGCGGACTTTTGAATTTTCAACTTTTGAAAAAGGATAAAAAATGAAATAAGAAATGCATTCCAACAAGTTTATTTTTTTACTATTCCTCACTTAATCTCGTTTAATTTTCTTTTTTCTTTTTCGAATAATTTTAATAGTCATAGCTTTGTACATTTTTAGTTTAGTTTGTTTATTATAATTCGATGAAAAAAATTATTTCAAAGCAGAGTTATTTTCCTTTTTTTTTTTTTTTTTTTTTTTTGTAAAAGTTAAGAATTGCAGATTAGATTATAATAATCAAGTCAAATAGGAAAAAGATGATTAATGAGATTGAACGAATTCGAGAACGTTTATTATATGCTGAAAAACTCAAATATTTGGCATTTTTTGGTGTTGCAACAAGTGCTTTTGCTGCAGTTGTTTGTGTGATATCTGCTCCTTTACTTTATAATTACATACAATTTGTTCAGATACAATTGCAAGCTGAAACTGAATACTGCAAAGTAAGTATCAATCATTATTCACAAGTTGATTAGTAAGGATACAAATCAGTAGGATATCGTATCCTCAACTGAACTGTCTTTATATTAACAACAATAATGCTATGTTAGCAATTATAGAAAATGTTGTAACCTCGTATCGTCGAATATCATATCATGATTATCCTTTTTTTTTTCTCTTTTTTCTTTTTTTTTTTTGTTTTTTTACGATTATTTGTCATAGTAAATGTATGATTAGTTATTTGAAAGAAACAAATGTCTGAAGAAAACAGCAATGGACAACATATATTCGAAATAAAGAATTACTGTTAAGATTAATTGCTAATTGAGGAAAAAATTTTTCAAATGAAGGATTATTTCAATAATGAAATCTTGATTGCTTCAAGAAATAATATATGATGGGAGAAGAAAGCGTTGTTTTTTGCTTCATTTACATGGCTTATGTTAATGTTAATATTGAATTTAATTTTAACATTAAATTAATTTATATTTCATGCAAAGTTGAATCTGGATGAGATATGACTTTTCGTCTTTACTTCTGCTTTTTGATCATTTACATATGTCTAACATATTTCATGACATGGAATCCGACAATATAATCTTGAATTAAGGATAATAGTACCAATGAATATCACTTTTCTCTACTCATATCACAGTGATAAAAAACGGAAATAATTAGCTTTAGAGTCGATCATTGGAGTTTTTTAAACGATTATCTGAAAGAAATTTGAAACAAAAGCGAGAGGGAAATTTTGACGAAGAAGCGTTCAATAGAAGTGGTAGTAATGTAACGTGTAAGTTGATTAAAATATTGGAAACAATGATTCAAATGAGGGCAAATTTATCCTACTACCATGTTGGAATTATAGTTGTTGTTCATATTTTCTATCAGATTGTGGGTGTGGATTTGGACTACCTGGTCCAGCTGGAGTAAAAGGTCGTGATGGGAAAAATGGTGAGGATGGACTACCAGGAAGAGATGGAGTACCGGGGATTGATGGTGATTTAATTGTTGTCAAAGAAACTGATTTCTGCTTTGAATGTCCACAAGGTTTGATATTTGAAAGCATCTTTTAATATTTTTGAACATAATTGCTTCATTTTCGTGCCTGTTATTTATGTAACATATTTGTAGGAGTTGCTGGACCTCCAGGACCTGCAGGTCCTAAAGGTCGACCTGGCATACCTGGTATACCAGGCTTGAATGTCGATGGTGGTGAGCGAGGTCCACCAGGACCTCCTGGACCTCCTGGACCTCCAGTAAGTTTTGAAATATGAATTTTTTTTTACTGTTGGAAGAGTCATTTGTCGAGAAAAAATTATCCTTTCCAAACAAGTAACTTTTTTAGGGTCCACCAGGACAAATTGGACCAAAAGGACAACCAGGCGTTGATGGACATATTGTCAAGCAACCCGGACCACCGGGACTTCCCGGCATGCCAGGTAAGAGCCCAATCTTTATCATCCAAGTTTGAAACAGCCAACGCAACCCAAGTTTCTAGTTTATTTTTTCTTTTTGAAATAAAATAATCGTTAAAATTCTTTCAAGCGGAATTTTAAAAGTTACGTAAACACTACGATATGATTTGGAATTTTCAGGACCACAAGGTCCAATGGGTTCACCAGGAGTTCGAGGTCTACCCGGAAGACCAGGGCCACCAGGTTAACCTAATTTCCATATTTACTGAACTACTGAGCATTTAAGATAGACCGTGATTAGATTCGTAAGGTAATAATTAGAATTTATGAAACAGATTGTTTATTTATTCAAATTATAGGCGAACAGGGTCCACCAGGAGATCCTGGTATTCCAGGACCTGAAGGTCGTCCTGGTGTTCCTGGAGAAAAAGGCATCATCGGAGAACGTGGACCAAGCGGATCATGCGATCATTGTCCAAATCCAAGGACAGCTCCAGGATATTAACAAAATGACACAAAAGCTCATTCCGTTTGTAATGAACTTCTATTAAAGTCGAAATTTATTTTTGATATGTTGAATGAACATTTCAAACAAACAATACTTTAATAAAAATTTGTTTTATGTAATGATGAATTCGTCAAACAATTTAGCTTATGGAATGGGACAAAAAATACAGCATTACAGTAGTTACTGAATAACTCATTTATATATAATTCATATTTTAAATTCTTCGATGGACCATCTTCAAAGATGAATTGTAGGAATTTTTTGCCTGGTTCTTTTGTCCATCAGCATTATGTTGTGAAAAAAAAAAAAAAAAAAAAAGATGCAATTTATTTCTTTATCGAAATAGTATTAGTTAACAATAAATCTTCTCTGTGAACTAGTTTTCTTTTTCTATTCCATGAAGGAAGTATGAAACTGAAAGCATTTCTGAAAACTTTTTTTCCTTTTGATGTAAAACGTTTTAGCAGTTGCATTTGATTTAAAACTATAACCAAAAAAATATTTTATTAATAATAAAGGAGTGATTTATGAAATAATTGAAATATGCAAATGTGATAATTAGCTGTATAACAATTACTATGTGACAAATGTGACAAAAAACAAGAAGCACTAGATCATGAAGGATACTTCCTTAAAGAATTAATTATCACTGATAAAATGATTTTCGCTTTTTTTTTTTCTTTTTTTTTTTTTTGTACCTGTATATTGGTTCGAGACGGAAATTTTCCAAGTAAATTGATTCCCAAAAATTTTTGTGGTTTCTTAATTCCCGCATAAAACATAAATAAAAACTGGTTCACAGAGAGCAGTTATTGTTGATCGATACACTATGCTGCTAAACAAGAAAAAAAAAAAGAGGAAATTTCGTTTTATGACAAAAAAAAAAAAAAACTGATGAATAAAAGAAACAAACCAAAAAAAAAAAAAAAGACAATAGTTGCTATTTCTCTTTTAAAATGACTTATTCGGAAACTTTTCAACATTTTTAAACTAACATCAATTAAATTTTGAATCAGTGAGTCCAACAAAATTCAACCTTAATACACTTCATTAAAGATTTGTAAATGGTTGAGAAATGTAAAAATATGGCAAAATATGTGTTTCCAAAATTTTCGAGCAAAGCAGCATGACACTATCTTTTATCGATGGAAAAAAATTTAATTAACTGGAACTAGTATAGAAATGATATAGCCGTATGGAGTGGATAATTTTATCATATTTGGAAGGAATTTTTAAATGAAATGAGCGAACAGTCATGCTGTCATATTAAAGAGAATATTTTTGAATCCCTCAAAAAGTTATCATGTTGAAAAGAAGTGAAGAAAAAAAACCAATAAGTGTCAATTGTTGAAGAGATGATGAAGCAGATCGTGTAAGCTTCGATGATTTGATTTTTGAGGTTGTTTTTACCGCTAAAGTAACAGTATCACCAATTCCAGCTTCATTTTCTGCCGTAAATCTGAATATATATGTTGTTCCTTGACGTAATCCACCAACTTCATATAATCCATCCTTACCTGTAAATAATGATAATTTCAGCAGATAAAATATGGTATCATGTATAGAAAAACACTACATCGTATCGTTCTTTACTTAGATTAGTTATAATTTTACTTGTTTATTTGAACGAAAAATTTTAGTTTTAATGACGCAACATTTTTGTACTCTCGTATTAAAAAAAAAAAAAAAAAAAAAAAAACATTCAAACTTACTCAAATGTACATCCAATTTGACAGCATGCGCAAACCACACACGATTATTTTCTCTTGTTTGATCACGATTCTAAAATTAATCATTGATTTATGGGATGAAAAATTTCTACCAATTTTCTTCTTTTTTTTTTTTTTTTTTTTCCTCTCATAAGAAAACAATAGAAATTTATGAAATGTTTTCAGATAATTTTACATCATATGGCAAAAATGAAAATAGAAGAGGGAAAATTGAAAATGTATAAAATTTAAAACTTTTTTGTTTTCTTTTGATAGAATAAAGAAATTATATACTTGTTCTAGAATGGATTTCTTAATATATTCTATTATATAACGTCGTATTGGTAATTGTTCACCAAATCCTTCTTCAATTTTCCATAACACATAAGTCAGTCCAACATCTTGTAGTGAAACATGAACTTCACCAGGTGGACCTATAATGTAAGATTTGTTTCGAAAATTTTTAATGAAATTTCTTCAAGTAAAATGAATTAACAATTATAAAAATTACATACTTGCTTCTTTAACCGCAATTGTTTGTTGTGACTTAGATTTTCCATTGCTTACTTCGCATCGATATTCACCCAAATCATATTCCGTTGGTGATAAAATCTACAGTGTGATACAAATTAACCAAAAAAAAAAAAAAAAAGAAAAAGGAATAGAAAAAGAATAATTCTTGTGTTATAAATAAAGATGCTAAGCAAATCAATATTTTGACAAATAAAAAATGATTTTTTTATTTTGAACAATTTTTTCTTTTTTTTTTTTTTTTTTTTTTTTCTTTAGGAAATATTTAAAAGAGCAATAAATCATGCGGAAAAATACAGCAATTGGGATATTATTGTTAAAGTCAAATTAAAATAATTTAAAAAAGAAAATCGAGAAATGAAGTTACCTTAAGACAACTGCTTTGATTTAAAGCATCAATGAAAATAACATGATTGCTATCATTCCAGAGCTCATCACTACCTTTCAAATAACGAAAATGTGTAGCGGGTGGATTTGAACGTGTTACGTTACAACAGATCTGAGCTAAATGATCCAGAACAATAAAACGTTCCACAAACGGTTTACTGAATTCCGGGGATGCTAAAATTATTCATTTTGATTAAGATACTGTTCTGAATATGATTTCAAAAATCAAAATGGTATATCATTCATGCAAATCGGCATCATTTTTCTTTTATTTTTTACCTTTATGTTTACAAAAAAAAGAAGATAATTAAAAGGTAGCATTTCTTTCTTCCTGATTTTAAAAAATAAGTTGAAGAAAGCATCAAACACAAACACCAAACGTCCAGTCGAATTTCGTGTTGTTCAACAACCGTTGCATCGTACTTTTCGAATTCTTGGACCGATAAGCATTTGATAATGATATCTTGATATTCATTCGTAAGCTTATTGACAGTTACTTCTGATCCAGCCGTAACGAACAAAGTTTCTGCAAATATGAATATCGAAAAGGTTAAAATTCAATTCAAACTTATTTTAATACTATTTTAAATCGAATCAATTAATGTTAATGCTTTCAACTTATTAAACAATGTATGAAACAAAATAATTAGTCTGAAATTTACAACGCAATCATAGAAAACAACAGATCAGTTGGATTTTTTATTTCATTTTAATCGTATAAAATCTTTGATCATTGGTTATATCACTTTTAAAAACTCAAAAACGTTTCTTTATCGTGATTTATGAAATGATAGAACGAAAAATTTTGAAATAAATGATGGATAAAATTAACGAATGATTTCCGTTTTTCGATTGCATCATTTTCTCATCCAAAATTTCCAAATCTTCTCCATGATTAGGAAAACTTTTCCATATGGACAAGTGCTTTTCATAAGTTCAAGACATCCATGTAATTAATCCACAAAGACAAATTCAAATAAATCATATTCGATTGAATGAAAAACTTAAATTTCCAAACACTACTCGATTTAGTTTAATATCAGGGTTCATTTCATGTTATCAAAAATATGATACGATGAAATTAAAATGAACCATTAAGTGGAAATCCCCTGTGATTCGTAATATGTGTTTCGGGTTGTGGATTTCCAATGGATCCACAATCGATGGTTAACGATTCGCCAAGCATTCCTCCAACAACATTATTGCTTTCTTTCCAACGAATTTCATCTGAAAGCATTTTTATCTTTGGAATACAGGAGATTTTCCTTCCTTTTGATACTATCAAATGCAATTAATTCGATCATCGTCTTCTTCATATATCATACATAAAATTAGAGATTTAATACCGACGACAATGAGCTCCACTTTCCAGTCGGCCGACATTCTTCTGGAATTTCTGGCAACACATCTGTAGAATCCGGTGTCACGTTTTGCAATTTGGGTGAATACCAATGATAATTTTTTGTACATTGAATCATGTTCTCGCAATTCTACAGTAAACAAGCTAAAAATATTGTATGGTATAGTTCAAGTTAGATATATAAAAAAAAAAGAAAAGAAAAATGGAAAATTCTTCAATGTGTAAACTAAAACTAAACTTTTGCAGTAATAACTTCCAAGCAATATTTTGACGTTAAATGTAATGAAATGTTTTATCTCAAATCTATTAGATAGTAAAAAGACATGGATCGAGGCAAAATAATAAAATTTAATATCATATCAACATATTAAATTAAACTTAATATAAAGTAATGTTTTGAAATGTTGAAGTAATTTAATACCTTCTCAAGTTGTATTGCAATTCATCAGTGAGTAGAAGAAAAAAAACTAAGTTATGAATATGCTTTATGGTTAAAACATTGTTATTTATTACCTATTAGAAGATTCACCGTCTATTTTACGACCGAATTCATTCCTCCATGCAAGATGTAAGCAATTTATTGAAGTCTGTTGACAGATGCAAGAAATCCGAAATTTGCGATCAACTCGAACCACATATCGACTATTGTTAAGAGGTGGTGGTTCAAGGCGTAATAAATTCGAACATTTAGCCCCCGTTATCACGCCTTAATTATTTACAAAAAAATTACAATTAAAAATCAAGAAATCATTTTTTACAACAACAATAGCAACAAAAAGGAAAAAAAAAATTTCACATTCATCTCATATTTGAATTCAATTATTTGTTTAAATTAAGAATTAGTTCTTACTTACTTAAATGATGACAATAGCGTTGCTGCCATTCTAAAGATATATCAAATTTAAGAAAATAATCTCACCAATTAATGGGTCAATATGATTTGTTATGATAGAAAGTGTATTCATACCGATTTGACTATATAATGTCTGTGATTCTAATTTTTTGCATTTTTCTTTTTTTTTATAAATTCAAAATTTTCTTCATGATAATTCTCTACAAAAAATTTTACATAAGTTATGTTGAAAGTACTGAAATTTGGAAAGGATTGAAATTATTTATTTTATAACTAAAAGATGCTGAAATGTTTTCTTTTCGTTTTATGAAATTGAACTTTTTTCATTGTCATTCATTGCTTCGACTTCCATTCTTTTATTTTCTCTCTTTTAAAAAGAAAAAAAAAAAAAAAAAAAAAGAGCCATGCATTGCACAACTCAAATAGCTCCAACTTTTTGGTCTTTAAGTGAGGGAATTCAACTTCCACTAGGCTTTATGCAAACAGCTAACAAAAAGGTTCGCCCTTATTTGAGCCATTGATCAAAGCTCTCTCTTTTTTTTTTACCCTTATAAAAAAAATTGTTTTTTTTTTTTGTTTTTTAAGATATTATTTATTTTTAGGTATTTAATTGGAAATAGTAACTATGAGAGAGATTAAAAAATAAGAGTAAATGCATGAAAGTAAAAATAAATACACTTATTTATTAGTATAATCCTAAAGGGACTAGGAAATATACGGTTATTGTTGTTCTAGAAAAATGGATGGAAATATATGTCGGATATTTAGTAAGATCTAAATTAATTTTTCGCCTTTTATCTTTTTTTTTTTTCCTTGCTTGCAAATATAGGAGGCAAATGATTTGACTAAATTGTAATTAAATTCCATTGCTCGCTTAGCCTATTTTATTACTAAATACGACCATTATATATTTATATATATGGTAGTAATTTACTGTAAAAATGAAAAAAAAAAAAAAAAAAAAAAGAAAGAAAATTAAAATGAATGAGTGTATTGTCCGAAAGATACGAAATAAATTATTAAAAAAAAAAAAAAAAAAAGATATCATTGTGTCATTCTGAAGCGAATGTAAACAAAGAAAGACGGAATTTTTTAAAAGAAATGTAATGGAATGTTAAAAATATTTTATTGTGAAGAAAAAAATTTGTTTTGAAAGCAAACTTAAAAAGAAGTGAAATAAAAAAGAAAATGAAAAAATTTGAAAAATAAAGGTTAAAGGATGATAGTAGTAATTAGAAAAAGTAGTAACATTTCTATGTATGATTAACATTATTTACTTGTACTTTTATCATCCATTTATTATTGCTGACATAAAAATTTCTACATAATTGATATTTAATTTTTTCTTTTTTTTTTTTGAAAAAATTTCAAAAATTTGTGAAAAAAAAAAAAGAAAAGTTCTTTAGATCGCAAATTTTTTTTTTTATTTGGAAAAGAAAAAAAAAATGATTAGGGAGAGAAAAAATGAGGGAAAAATAAAAAGTAATACATACCAGCAAGGAGAGTAAAAGTAATCAGTGTGGTAATGATAATAATGATATCAATGAAAGCGCTAAAGTTAACTGTGATTGACAAAGGCGAACTGAATGACATCGATGATTGAAAGTAGTTTGAATCTTATAGCATATTGACTAGCAATGAAAATGACACATGGAAAGAGTGAAAAAGACTGGAAAGGCCTGAGATTCGTATATTTGCCACGCCTATTCCCTTACTCAGACTTAAAATTCTATTGAATTTAACCATTCATTCATACATGCATGAGATCAGTTTGGTCTTTTTTGACAAGCTTTTCTACTTCGGATAAGCACTCTTTTGCTATTTTCAAATCACACAACACCATTATTTCCTTCCGTTATTGTTGTTAGTTTTGTTGTTTGTTTACTAACAACAAAATTAAATTCATACTAAACGGATAGCATCAATATGATATAAAATTGAAGCAAAAAACAAAAAAAAAAAAACAAAAACAAAACAAAACAAACAAACAAAAATAAAAAAAAAAAAAAAAATTATCAAAGATAATGGTAAAGATGAATTTACTACAAATAGAATGAGATACCATCATGAAGTCGAAATGATTATTATAGCAAATGTAATTTGCATGATTAGTTGGATATTATAGGTTATGAATTCCAAACTTTAACCATTCAATTTTTGATTCATTAATCCCATTGGAATTTTATATACATCATATAGTTGAAGATGAAATTTTGAGCAGTATTATTTTTGAATGTACCAAATGTAAATTTTGATATTTATCAATTCTACTATTCCATTATTAGTGTTATTATCTTTGCTCTTATTTTTAATAGCATTAATCCAATGTTTCCTTACTTTCTTGTAAGAAACAATGAATGATATCTCATTGTTGTTATTATGCAGTTGAATTGAATTAAAGTTTCGCTCAATTATTATTTTAAAAAAAAAAAATTTTTTCTTATTTCTCATTCTTTCTCTTTTACAGAATTAAATTTTCTCAAACTTCTTTTCTCTCTTATCATTATTATTATTGTTACTACTTCATTATTATTATCATTATTTATTATTATTATTATTATTATTACTGATTTTTTTCTTTTTTTTTTCTCTCTCTCTCTCTCTTTCTGTCTCTCTCTCTCGAATGATCGTTTCATCGTAATTATCAATAAATGACGCCGTCGACAATAATGATAACATTTTTTCATCAATGTTGAAATAAGAGGGGACATGGAAAAGGTACAAGCGGAGATGAACAATAAGCATATTCAAAAACTATAAATAAATTTAATCAGTTCATTCGGTCAAGTCGTGAAACTAACTTCATTGAAATTCAAAAAGTTTTGTGAATGGAAGGATGAATGGATTGAATTGGATGATAGCGTAACAAGTAGAATAATCTTGATCATTGAACGAAATACCATGCGTATTTCACGTCTGATAAATTTTTTTTTTTTTTCCATTATCATTATCGTTCGTAGTACTACTATTTCATGAATCGAATTGAGAAATGTTGCAGTTTAGTTTGCTTTTTCTCGCATAAATGTAGACATAATTTTATTAAATTTTCATATGCTTATGAAGAAAACGAAAATTTATGAAATTATGTTGTAATGCATTTAAGAACCATTTTTCACATTAAATTTTCCACCGAATTTTTTAATATCGTAAGAGATGAAATATTTCGAGAATAATAATTTGATAATATGATGATATATCGACGAAAGTTCCTGTTAATTGTAAATAAATTTAACAAGGGTAAGAGGAAGAAGAAAAGGAAAAAGGGGTTAGGTTAGATGAGGGACAGAAAGATAATCAAAAGGGATACAAATACTTTTCTCTATGTTGGGAACTAAACTTCTCAAACCGTTTGCATTGTAAAACATTCCATACATTCCCGAAATAGCTCGGTCGGCATTGCCATTTGGGGAAGGGGTTAGTCAATTGTATCAACCCGTCCCATTTTTTAAGAGGTCTGATAATCGACGCCGCGGTATTATTATTGTTTATTGGAAACAATCGGAATACTACCACAATGGGAAATCCTAAGCTACTGATACTTTTTCTTGATGCTGCATTAGTTATGGAATGTATTTCTTTTCTGCATAGCGCCTGGATGTTTACAACTTCAACAACCTCAAAACCAGGATGTTCGATTTACAACGATGAACAGTTGCATATTATCATGGATCGAGTTTGTGAAATTTGTCATGAAATGTATTCATATCGATATCCGAATATGAGAGCTGATTGCAGGTTTGGGATGCAAATTTTTTGCTTTTTTACAATTTTAAATTAAAGAAAAATTAGGCGAAGATTTTGAGGTGTTGTTAAAAGAAGATATTAGAAATTATCAATTTCAATTAAAGTATTATACGACAATGCCAAAATTTGAAATAATATTTTCAGGTCAGACTGTTTCCGGAACAAACATTTTCAATCATGTTTGGAGCATTTTCGACCTATGATTCCGTACGGCTAAAGCTTGTTCTACATAGCTGAAGACTGAACAAAATGTGTTCTATTTATAACCTCACGACAAAAGCGCTGCCAATATCATTTTTGTAATTGTTTTCTCGATCTACAAATCTTTTTTTGGGAACCAAAATTTCTAAGAGCTTGAAAATTATTGATAGGCTTGTTTTTAGATGTAATATGTCTAATTCAATAAAATGCAATGACTACTTATTTTGCTGTTGCAATGTATTTCGCAAATACCAAATTAAACTTCACTTTTCTCATTCAAAAAATAAGTCCAATGTAAGGAGTAATCATTAACTCAATTTTGAAGACTTTTGTCTATAAAAAAATTCAAATGATTAGGATTTTGTGTAGGCACTTCTCATGCATTGCCAGCATGTTTTACAGCAATCATAATAATAACAACAGCAACAACAATAATAATAATAATAATAAATATCATTATCAAATGGACTGTACAGAAAGAAAACCATTATATTTATTATTTTTTAATATCTTTATTTGTAAAAAGTGATCCCATGCCTGAGGCACTTCAATCATTCTAACGAACATTTTACAAGAGCATCATATTTAACATTTCCAACCAAAGTTTCCGTAATACTATTAGATTCAACAAATGTTTCTTCCTGATAATTTTTTGCTATATTTGAAATTGAACGTTGGTTCCTTTGCGGAACGAAAGGTTCCTGCAATAAAAAAGCATTAGTATATGTTAAAAGCTAACAACAACGTAAATTTAATTTCTTAATATCTTTTGCTAAATTAAAATGAGCTTTCTTTATAAGCTATCCGATTTTTTTCAGATGTAATTTCATTATATTAACATAACATTCAATTGTAACTTCTTGAATGCTGAATATTTATCTTAGATATTGAGATCATCGAAATACCTCATTGTGATAATTGATAAATTTAAAAGCTACAGCTTCTAAAACGAAATTATTTGTTTTAACGTAACATTACTTCTATGCAGTAATCAATAGTAGCTTGATTCGTTGTCCTTTCCTCGTTAATTTAATTTAGAAATGGAAATAAAGATATTGGTTTTCCTTTTCGTAAATTTAATTTGAAGAAAATGATTTGATATGATAATTAAATTTTCAATCAGATTTTTGCAATGATGTAGTTGTAATATTTCAAATTTGCGTACCAGCTTCTAGATTATTCTCGAAACTTACCCTTCGAACTTTAGTTACTGAAATGAAGTTACACTAAAAATGACGCTCTAATTACTTCAATTTGTTATCACTTCGAAAATCTCTGGTATAAAGTTATGTAAAGTAAAATATAAAATTGCATCAATTATAAAGTTATCAATTATTTCATTGAATATTGAAAATATGATTGTAAAACTGCATGTATAATTTCACCAATCATTCAAATTTAAATTCATTTTTGTATTTCCGAGGAAATGATTGCTAACTTTGATGGAAGATACACTTTGCCATTCTTGAAACTATTGCATATTTATAAGTAATTATTGTAATGATCAAGAAATTAACCTGTACAGTTTGATTCGAAAGTTTATTCCATAACTGATTTGTTAATTCGTTAAGTCCAAGCGCATTCATTCGTTTGTAATTACGATTAACAATACATGGACACAAAAGAGCTGCACAAATTCGTCGAAATTTATGACCAAATATTGAATAAATAAAAATATTTGAAGCACTGTAATTAAATGAAATGTTGAAAAAAAAAATTTTTTTTTTTTTTTGAAAAAAGGAAAAGATCAATTGAATGGAAGCATGCATGTTAAAAAATACTGAATTTAACTATTTTCAATTATTTTACCCAAAAACAACACTCAAACTAATGAAACGGTTGGTTTAACAAACATCGATTGTATCTTTATATACCAATCAAAATATGAAACCAAATTAAATACATTCCCAGGAGATAAGTTATGATAATGAAGAAAGAGAAATTGACAAACCTGTTGACGCATACCAATAAATTTCCAATAGGTAACCGTAAGCGAAAGAATTGGGAATATTCAGCAAAGAATGCTTCAATGATATGATTAATACCAGCCATTAAATTACAAGCAATAAATGTTACGATCATTACAAAAGCCATAAGTGTACAGTGTCGTTCTCTTTCATCCAAATTTGCACTACGATTCATCAGAGAGCGACGGATACGGTATGCTTGTTGTACAGCTCGGATAACGATAACGTTTAAGACAATCATCGTTGTCCAGGGAATGATAATTAATAGTAATAAATAACCGTAAGTATTATACAGAACAATATAAAGGCCGTTGGTACGTAATGGTGTTGGAGCTAAACGGCCACATTCATCAAGAGTTAATTCAAATAATGATGGTAATTTATAAACAAATGATACTGTTGCTATCACTGATAAGACCAATTTAGCACGTGATGTTGAACACCACATTCGGGTTTGTAATGGATATTTTACAGCTAAGTACCTGCAAGTTGTTATACATCTCTCATATTTTACATTACTTTCGAAATGAATAATTTAATTATAATCATCAGCAAATCGATAACAAGCATTTTTTCTAATTTTTCATACAGCATGAATTCTCAGTATCTAAACCAAACTATTAATTTTGGAAATCTTTAACTTTTAGATAAAAAAAGTTTGCTATCACTGATAACGATTTTTATGGGAAAAAAAGGAGAAAAAAAAAACCAATAATTTCAAAGATTTCAATTATTATGTGCATTTAGTTACACAGAATTGTCATGAATTATTGCAAATAAAAAGAGTTAAAAATTATCATTGAATATTTTTAATAAAATTTTACCGATCAACAGTGATAGCTACACAGGTCCATACTGATGAAGTTTGTGCTGCAAGCGATATTGGATAACTGACAAGTGTCGTCTTCCAAAAGAATTCACATACTGCACCTTGTTGCTGAAATTTCGAAATTTTATCAATTAAATTTAAAATATTTCGAAACAAAAGTACATAAATATGCATATTTATTGGTAATATTTGTTATCAATAGACCTAAAAAAATTTCATTTCACATTCCAATAATGATATCAATTTGTGTAATGCATTAATCTAAGAAATCATGGAAGACGTAATATAATTTCACATATGCTATTAGTGTAATTACATAGCTATTGTTATGTTTAGCTGATAATGATGTACTCCTATGAGTATCATGTAGAGATAGATAGATATGCATGCAAACGTATGAAATATTAATAGTGATGATCGGTGGATAAGAAGGAAGGAATGTTTTGTTGTTGAAGATATAGTTAATAGTGAAAGATATAATTGCAAATGTTAAAAGTGTCACTTTTGAATTTCATTCAAAATAAAATTTTTAACTAGGAAGAACAGTTGTTCATGTCATTTCTTATATCTAACCGACATTTCATAATAATTGTTCTTCAATGAGCCTTCCTGAAATTGCGAAAAGTTCGAGCAGAACTTTGAAAAAAAGCTTATCAATTATGATCAATCTTTATTGATACTTTATTATATTTGCAACATGACAAGATTTTCTTATCAATTTATGATAGTAGTTGCTTGTTTGTTTCAGACAAAATAGATGTAAATCCCAAAATAATTTCGATTTTAATTAACGTTTAAAAAATTTGCGATAAAATTTTCATTTTACTGATTGATTACAATGAAAATTAATTCATATTCTGATTTTCCAGCCTGTATTTTCTCTTTTCCATTTCATTTCGACGAATATTTTCGTCCGAAACACCGCCAAAATAATCAGCTACAATCGCTAATTACTACTTTTTTAAAGTTGTTTCCTCATTGACATCTACAATGAATTAAGATGAACGAATATGAATTAAGTGCGATACAATAAATTTCCATTTTAACAGTTACAGTCCGACACTATCAGAAAATGCACTTAATGTTGAATTTTCTTTGAAGACGATATATTATAAGATCAAACAGAGCGTATTGTCAAATCTATCAATCTATTAGCTTTTTGGTACGTTGATAAGTTACGATAACTTCAACGAGTAAAATTATTCCTGTTATTAGAAAATTACTACTAATTTCCAATTTTTATCTTTGATTAACTTATGGTAAAGTAAATATGGGAATGCTAGTTCGTGGTGTGATTACCAAACTTATTACGGAAAATTGGTCTCTCTGCTATCAAAACAATGTGATTAATTCTCAGACTAATCCCCTTTTTTGCTGAATTTTCATAATAGCATTTTCGATCTCGACAGAAAGTAATAAAGCCAAGAGCAATGAAGTAATAATGAATTGCTAAATTGTCTGAATAGGTAAATGTATTCCTGGTGTAAATTATTATGCGTATATCATCAAAATGATAAAGTTTCTTTTGAAAAGTTTTGCTATCTTATTTTGAAAATTCTTTTTCTTTTCGTTTATTTCCTGCAACATATTCTTTCTGATCTTATGACTGGAAATTATGTTTATTGAAATATTAAAGGTATGTGTGCGTTAAGTGAAAAGAATAATGCAACAATTGTGCTTCACAATTTAAGCATTAATTGTTAGTCTAAGCTACGGCATTGTTAGAATGAATTGAGCAATTTTCCCACTGATTTAGTTAAGGAAACAATAATTGCAACATCATTAAGCCATATCGATTGATTCCTATTGGAAAAGATTATGAATATCTAACATTTCCCTTGCATATTTATCTTAGTGAAAATTCTTTCTTTTACAGTCCATTTAAGTATCAAACCTTTTCCTTTTTCATATTGATACATTATTTCTTCCGTATATTTGGAAATTATTTATTATAATTAATGGTTTAATCACCCACATTTAAGATTTTCTATCGGATAGACGAATGGTCTGAGTGGAATCGAAGTGCTACAATTTTATCAATCCTGAAATAACCTCAAAGTAAAACGTCCAACTGGCGTAATCCTACTGCATAAAGAAATTATGATATATATATGTTTTTCTATTAATTAAAGATGAACATATAAATATCTCTTTTTTATCCATTTTTCCTCTCGCATGTCAGGAACGATAATTCAACATACTGGATGACATTTTTGCTCGTTTTCTACGAAACCGGAATGGATTCCAGTCCAGGATTCTCACTATATATATATCAAAAGTGTTTCAATTATTGCAATAGCAACACTGATAATGTTGTTGGAATATTTCTATTACATGTTTAGCTTATAATATTATATAATTAAATTATAAACTGTATAGTTTTAAAAAAAAATTGTCTAGATATCAACAGCAATTTCAATATCAGTATATAATTTGAATGAATAGGAACTTTATGGACTATGATGTTTAATTAAAATGTTGATCATAATTTTATGATGATTAAAAATTTAAAACTTCCGTAAAAACTAGACAGTTGAGATATCTCGAAACGTTTTAATAAACTCATTAAGCATTATTGAAAATGAATAGCAGTAAATAAATAGCATCGCCAGAATATGCCTGGGATGCTGAATGTACTTTTAAGGGAAATGATTCGCAGTGGAAAAGAATGAAGGGGAATTTTCTAAAAATTGATCTCACATTATTGTCTCTTTTTTTTTCCTTTCTTAAATTTTAAATGAAAAAAACAATTTAACATCTTTAAATATTTTTACAATAAATGATAATTTTCAATGAACTTTACAAATACTTTTCATCCAGTAACATTATTGTTTCCGTTTAGGCAATTTGAATTAATGTTATGTTAATTCAAAATTATGAGTTAAATAGCTGGTAGTGTATTCAAAAATCATGAAATCCATTCCAGTAGTTCATTTTAAATATCCTGTTCAAGATAACTTTTTTATACTTTTAGACAAAAAACGAGCAACAATCTTACTAACATCACGTGATCCTCCGGTAATGACGAAAAATGATATTTTGAATTTCAGAATAACTGAATATTTGTGTAAAGTTTGGTTTTAAAATTAACTTCGAGAGGAAATTCCCTTATGGCACTCAAAGATTTCAATTTTATGCCACTAGTAATCACAAGCTTTGCTAGCAAAGCCAGTTAAATCCATTTGTTGCCTACATCAAGCCTTATAACATCAATTCACTATATGACAAAAAATGATAGATACTGCAAGTAACGACATTTGATTTGCATGATTGCATACGTTACTTGCAGAAACTGTTTTCATACTTTAAGTGTAAACTAGAAAAAATACAATAAATAACAGTCTTATCGAACAGTAAGTACACATTTGATCCAATGTTAAATCATGCAAACTGATGTGAAATTTACGTTATTCCAAAAAAGTAAATCAACATGTATGCTTTTAAGTATTAGCTGTGCTATTTGTTGATAGTGCAAAATTTCTCAATATTTTTCATAATATATTCTATTTGCTTCAGCAGATTTTCTTCTTTTTTTTTCTTTTATTTAAGCATTTAGTGTTTAGTTAATTCAAAAAAAAAAAAAAAAAAAAAAAAAAAAAAAAGAAAGAAAAAAGAAGGTAAAATAAAAAAACTCACATTATTTTGCAAGCAAATTTGCATAGGTGGATAAATAAGAAGTGATACAAGCAAAAGGATTAAGTCGAAAAATGATAAGCCAGCCAAATAAATGTTCAATGAAGAACGCATTTGTGGACGAGTGAATATGATGACACATATGGCAGCAGCAAATACACCAGCCGTACAAACAACTGGTAATATTGTGGTATAAATGATATATTGAGTGAAATCAACAAGATCATCAGTAATTTTTTGGGGATCATGGGATTGTGACATATGGCATCCTGAATGATGATTATGGTCCATTGATAAGGACGATATTGATAATGATGATAATAATAGTAATAATAGTGGTTCCTTTAGTTGGGAAGCTTCTCTTTTGGTCCATTTGATTAAGAACTAATAAAGCGAACAGATGATTTAGCACTGACCATTTGGCCTTGAGGAATGCTTGTTAAAGTCCTTTCCTGACTAAGTAAGTCCTATTATTTCCAGTCGTTCTATTCCATCTATCCATTCATTTTGTTGCACCACACCCCTTTCACCCCTTTCACTGCTCCACCCAAACTTTTAACGTCTGTCACCAGTATTACTTACTATATGTCATCTCGTTCACCTAAATTAAAAGTAGTTTGTCTGAGATTGTTTGAGTAAAGATTAATATGTTTACATGATATACTTTTGTTGTTATCCGAATTGAAATTGATAAATTGTTGGTCGGTATAATCCTTTTATCATTTGACAATCGAAATAATATTGATGATAGCAGATTGATAGAATTATAATAATGATATAATGAAGTAGATTAAAATTACAGTTAAATGGAAATAGTAAAGTAAAATGACCAAATTAAGGAAGAACAATCAGGTAGAAAGTTAAATGAAGCGTAGCAGAAGATAATTGAAAAAAAGCGAAGAAGAGAAGAAATTGAAAATTAAGGATGAAAAAAAAGAAAAAAAGAGAAAATGAAAGAGAAAGAAACTTGAATGATGTTACGACTTTCGTAAGCAATGTATTCGCCTAACATTTGTCGGAGAAGCAAATGCATTTTGGAGTAGCACTTGGATGATCGAAATTAAAAAGGGAGAAGGTGAAGTAACGTAATCAAAAATTTCTTCATTGGTATTTTTTATGATTAACAGAAGATCTTTATCTTTTTTTTTTTTTTTATTATAAGATTACTTCCGGAATTTGTGACATTGCCTTTTCCAATGAATTGTATTTTTTCTTTTTTTTTTTTTTTTTTTTTTTTGTTTTTATGCCGTGATTCGTATTCCCAATATGTCAATTTTATCAGTTCGTTAGCAGCAAATATAGCTTTCGTTAAAAGCAATCTTTCCTTTCATTTGTATAGCTTATGCTAATTTTAATTAATGGGATTTAATTAATTCATACTGCTGTTATGAATTATTCGCAAACTTTTTCGGAAAAATTATTTGCATTCATTTACTGAAACATAAATAAATAAACAGGGAATAAATGATGTTTAAAAAGCAACGTTACTAAATGTTTTGTTTCCGAAAGTTGTCATTAATTTAAAAATTTAGTAGTAGTTTCTGATTAAAAATTTAAAATTTTTCTTCTTTTTTTGTTTTTTGATCCATCAATATTTTAACAGTGTGGTAGGAAAGTAAAAAATTCGTCTCAAAACGTGTTTTCAAAAATTTGTTACAACATTTGTCATGAGGATTTCTTTAACAATCGATATTTTAAATCCGTTTGAAGACTTAGTAATTCGAAGTTTTTAGAAACTATTTAACAACTGCTACGATGGTGCTATGTTGAAAGGCAATCAAAATTTTCTATTGTTATTGTTAGCACTGGGACATAATGTTGGATTTGAATGAAAGGATGAAAAAAGCGGAAGTGCCCAAAATTGTGCTTAATTTATGAAATCAAATAAAGTTTAAGTGACTTGCGACATTCTTGTTGCTTATGTAACGAAATCTGAGAGTAGTAATACTAGCAAGTTGCAATACATCGATTATCATTAATGGCTTTAAAAGACAATGATTGAATCAACGATTATAGACAACAACATTCTTCCATAATACTTCACGAAAATCCTGTTGGAAATAATATTTAATGATGCAATGAATCAAATTCAAATAGGCAGCAATAATTGTTGCTCCCTTGAATTTTAACAATTGGTCATTGGAAAACATTTTGAGTATTTGGAATAACTGGAACAACTAATCGTTTTATTATCGCCATCAAGTTTGATAGTTGAATCAATAGAGAGTAAATATTTCGTAAGGAATCGAATTTGGGCTACTGTTTTTTTTTTTTTTTTTTCTTTTTTTTTCAACCAATATTATTGAACTAATCAAGTAAATAAGCTTCCAAAGACAACAAAGTTTTCACAGCTATTGGTGAAATTTGATTCATGCAAAATATTCACTGTTCTCTGGTTGCAAACCGATGATATCAGATTTCGTAGCAGAAAAAAAGCAATTCAATACCTTAATATAATTAATGCAAATTCTGTTCCAACTCAATAAAAAAACTTGCAAGTTTATGAGCAAGACAAAAAATAAGCAAAAATTTGATTTCATTATTTTCAAAGTGCTGAGAAAGATGTGGAAAGATTTACAAGTCCTTCTCAACACTTCAAAATACTTTGTCCTCTTGGAAAGTCAGAAAAATAAGAACTGTTTCACAAGGAAGTGTCTTCTTCAAATTTTGTACATTTCGAAATATATGACTGGTCAAAATTTTTTGTACAAAATGGTGTGTTAAACGCTTTTTAACGGTTTCCAGTGAAATATTTCATGTGCAACCTAAAATTTGATACCTTGAAGTTTTAATTTTGAAGTAACAGAAACCATTTGATTGTAATCAATAAGTTCACCTTTGATTATGATGAGACTTTTCTGCATTAGATTTAGCTTGTAAAGGTAATGTAACAAAGTAAAATGGAAATATTCAATACAATTTATGAGTGGAGTAACGAATGATAACACTGTGATAGAGCATGATAATATCGACCGTTGCAGTAATCAGTGATATATTTTACCAGCAGCATCAGATTCATGCCATTGGGATTTAAAAGCCCCATTTAAATCAGTATTTATCACGAAATGTCCATTGCTTTTCATTATAATACAGAATGAAGCACTTATAATCTTTCCTTCATTGTTTGTTTATTTTTCTCCTCACGCTTTCACACTAACCTAAGATATTTTCTTGTTGTTACCTTTGCTTCTTCTCTTTAGTTGAGCATCCATGCTTTATCACTTCTGTTTGAATAATAATTTTTAAAAAAGTGGAAAAAGAAAACCAATTAAACAAAATTTCAAATTTAAATTCATATGGCAAAAATAAATATAAACAAATCACAAAACTGGTATTACCTCACAATTTTCTTGCTTAAGTTAACTGTACCATCATTTTACGCATAATTCATAAATTTGATAATAATACTTGAAAAAAAAAAAAAATAAATAAATAAGAAAAAAAACCCATCAACTAATTCAACATATATGATTTCAACAACCATACTAATTCGTCTCCTACATAAATTGATAAAAATTGATAATTTAACGGAGTCATACTATTTCAACAAATTAACTATCATGAATTTAAAAAGATCTCAAATCAAATAACTATTATAACATGAAATAAATAATCAATACAAGGATCAATTATATCACTCCATGAAAAATTATGATATATCACAATTCTCATTTATCATTCTTGAAATAATTCATTGATTATATAATAATTTAATTGGAGAATTAATTAATTTAAACACATCCTGATTCAAACTATCAACAATTTCTCATCATCATCATCATCATCATCATCATCACCATCATTTTCGCAACTTTCTGAAATAATAGACTTTGCTACAGTGCAATTAATGTTTGTGTGTTTGTATGTCCGTATGTATGTATGTATGTATGTATGTATGTATGTATGTATGTATGTATGTATGTGTATGTTTGTATGTGTATGTTTGTATGTGTATGTTTGTATGTGTATGTGTGTTTCTAAATGTGTGATTAATAGTGTGGTAGTCGACAATGTTCAATTCCCGTTTCGTTTCATCATTCGATCTTATTCCTTTCGCAGTTGACATTGATTATTTCAATGGTTTGTTGTTTGCTTCATGCCAAGTAATTTCAAAACTAATACTTCCATCTTCTCAAAATGTCAACATTTCCGGTATTGTTATTGTCATCACTGTTATTGTTGTTGTTGTTGTTGTTGTTGTTTACATTGTTTACATTGTTTATTTTGCCGCCTCAGAAGAATCGTTTGCTTCAAGATAGGATTGATGAGCACCAAAATTAACTTTGTATAAATAATAAAACAATAAAGATAAAGTTAAATTCAAACAAAAACTGATATGAAGTTTATATTAGAAATAAAAAAAAAAAAAAAATTTTCTTTTTTTTTTTTTGGTAAAGTAAATTTATTATTGCTGTAACAAATTAAATATTAGTTTTTATTTGAATTTAACTTCATTCTTATTGTTTTATCATTTTATCTTATAGCCTATTGCTTTAGCAATTTTTCATATTCATCATAAATTTCTTGTTCGAAAGAAAAATATTTGTAATGCTTGAATTCAACTTTTACAATATTGTTCATTTTTATTCACAATAGCACTTTGGATGTTCTTGCATCATACTTAAGTTTACTTCACCATTTTGTTAATCTTAGATATGAATGTATGCAATAAAGAAAAGATGATTTGAAATAGCCAAATATAGAAAAAGTAGCTTGAATGCAAAATATTATCAATTTTACTGATAACATTTATTATTTTAAAAGATTCGTTTAGATAAATTTTTCGAAATTTTTTCATTTAACCTTCTAATCCTTAACCTAATTCTATGATTATTATCTGTATCATGTAATATATTCTTTTCAATGCAGCATAATTCGGTTAATGTAGTAAGATAAGTTAAAATAAAGGAATTAAATGAAATGAATTACTAGTGCTTTGTGATCTTTTTCCTTTTTTTGAAAAAAAAAAAAAAAAGAACGAAAAAATTACTGAAGCATTGATCCATGATTACATTCAACTGATATCACTGTTGTTTACGACATGTACTAAAACAAATTGATATTAGTAGCATTAGTAGCAGGTAATTATCTTTGAAAATTTTAATTATTGTTTTATATATAACATTTGATTTCTGCACATTTAATTGTGTTGCTAATTTACCATTCCAGATAATCGTATAAATTGATGTGATTGCATTCCGGCATAATCAAAAATACGCTTGCTACATTTAAAGCTATCCGAATTAAAATTTTGGATATTGAATAGAAGGAAGATCACGATGATGTTATTTGATTGTAATTGAATATATCTGTGATTCAAACTTGATCATGTTGAGTTATGTATTTGGTGGAAAATTTGCATGTAGCATACAATAAATAGCTTGTTGCAAAACGATTTTATCATGCAACTTTCATCATGGTGAGTTCGTTTGCTTAATTTTCTTATAACTTTATCTGATTTAATTTTTTCTTTCCTTGCAGATTTCTTTCTAAAATGATACCATTCCAGTATTTTTTGGTGGAATAAATTTGTCTTAATAAAAGGTATTAAATTATTACTACATATTATCCTAATATATATTTGCTTCTTACCAACATTTATTCATTTTTTTTTTCCGCTGGAATAATCCTCAGAAATAGCCAACTTTAGGAAGACCAAAAGCATAAATTATCTAATCTGTCCAGTTTATCTTATTTCTCATAAATCTTCCATATTATATTATAGTAGCGATTATTTTTGAATATGTATTATTGACTCAAGTAAATTTATAAATAAATTTTGATATATTTAAAATTTCGCCACGGAATTTTTCATTTCAGATTTTTGCAATAATTTTACTATTTATTTCAATTACTCTATGTAAAAGCGAATATTGTGGAGAGAATAAGATACCATTTGGAATCGAAGTTTATCCAAATGCTCAACCATTTTTGCATTGCTCCCGTCCATCTTGCTTTGAGCGTCGATATGCGGTCTATTTGTCATTTGATTTTATTTAGTTATACAATTTGGTGCAATTTTGCTAATTTGTTTTTGATTCACTAAGCTATTCCTCCCTTTAATTGCGTGATTTGTGTAATTTGTTGGAGGTATACGACGGTTTCACTCATTTTTAAAAATTGTAGAAATTTTTGATTATATAAAAAAAGTTCGAAAAATCTGGAACCAATCAACGAATCTACTTTTGAGCTAAAAATTACAAAATTCGCAAATAAAAAAAAGAAAAAAAAAACGACAGCATTAATTGTTTTGTAGGATTGTGATGATCGAGCACAACGTAAATCGTGCGAATCAAATGATAGTTGGGTTGGAGGTTTTGAAAAAGGTTACGGGAATCATCAACCGTTTGTTTTTCATTTTTATACGTCCAGAATTCATACCTAAATTAATCTCTAAATTAGATCATATTTCAGTTTTATTCCAGATACAATAGCTTTACGATAGTATATGAGTGACAAATTTTGAACATTGAAGATTTAAAGGAATTGTAACATTCACTGAATCATTATTTAAAAAAAAAAAAAAGAACAAGAAAACTGAAATTCAGATTGTATGTGCAGTGCTGTGCGTTTGAAGGCTTAGCCGATCATTCCAGTCCGCTTTACCATACAATCATTAAGCCGGGACAGTATTTTGAAGGCGAGGAACAAGTTGAGGAAGAAACCGATACAGTTGTCTCGTTCGACGTTATCACAGATTTCAAGATGATTCGTCCTCCTAATTTATCGTTAGTTAATTTATTCACAGATTAAAATTATATAACCTACACCTAATCAGAAAGCACATTATATTGGAACATTGAAAAAACTGAAATATTTATGTCACAAAATGTTGGATTGAGATGCTATATTGCAGGATTTTTTACGAAATGACGGTACGACGCTTGCGATGTTATGAACTACCCCCCGTAGACAGGATTAAACGTAGAAGACGTTGGCCGTAATATCTTAACTGGATATTAACTTAATATATTTTATGCTTCTAACTACCAACAAATAATGAAATATCTCTTACATTACATTTATTGATTAAATTATTATTATTTATATCACATACGGGAGGTATGAAACAAAATATTTGTTATTCAAAACTGAGCGATCTGCTAACTCAATTGTGATATCATCGATCCGACTGAAATGATGGTACGAATAAGTTTATTAGTAACATATGAATCTAAAAACATTAACCGTTTATGTTTTGAGATACATCAAGCATTCAATAATGATGATTATCAAATCCTTCACATAATTGATTTGAATAAAATGATAAACTATCATAGTGCCATCATTTGGAGCATTTGAAAGGGAGAATGTATGTTGAAGTTAAATTCAGAATGTCTATCCCGGAAGGCAATTGATGCTCATATTATTTTCAAGTTCCCTTTGAAATCTATAAATTAATTTGTTAGTGATTCAACAGTTATAGTTAACAGATATTCTTCTTATAAATAGTGGTGGAATTTTGGGTAAGAAACTTGCTCCTTGCAAATCACACTATTTATTCGAGAGGTTACATGGTTTTGATGATCGTTGCGAAAGAAGAGAGCGGATGAACAAGGAAAGGAAGAAGTCTTTGGAATTTATCCTAAAACAGGCTTTCCAGTTTTAAAACGAGGAAATGAAACAGCGATTGAAGGGCCCCGAAAAAAGAGTATATTGCAGATAGCGGCATTCTTTGAAAAGGAAAACGAGATTTCGTTGGCTACCCAATTCATTTGCAATGGCATGATTCAAAGATGAAAATGTTGCTCATTTCAGATCCGCAACAATATCAATCTTTGAACAGTATTCATTATCACTATTAAAAAATATAATACATATCATTATATTAAAAAATATGGTGAATTTCAAGAAAAATTTTCTTCAATAATGATAACATATTCTGAGGATGTTTAATTCTGCGTAACCAGTCTCACTGTAAATACAAAATCAACATTTGTAATTTTTCGGATTTTGTTCTACTCGAAGTAATTTGTTGGATGAAACAAATCAATGACACCTGTAATTATCCACAATATTATAAACAGCATAATTCATGAACAAAGTATACAGACATACAAATAACGTCATTTAATCGAACAATAATAAAACGAAAATCTCTTAAAGCTTATTATCCCTCTTTTTTCTCTCCATCGTCGTAGTTTTATTTTAATTTTCAACTTTCACATTTCGAAACATTAATTATGGTTGTCAGATAGATTGAAGTAAAAGTAAATATCGACTTGTTTGCTACCTAATACTATTTATTGATATCAGTTCAACAAATAAACGCTACTATTTTATTATAAAATATATTGCACAGATTTTTCTTTCCGCAAATATGAAAAATTTTTAATTAGGAGAAAAAAAAATTTTGATAAGATGGCCCATCTATTCATTTATCCCTTATTTGTCCAAACTCTACACGACATATCCGTAGTCCATTTGTTCACTAATTCATTGATATGCCAATATGAGATTTATCAGCTACCCATATTTACCTACTTGAACATCAGTCATTATTATTTTATTCATTACATTTTAGAATATATTTATTCCTTCGTTCAGCTATCATGCAACCTAAATTTAATAATGTTAAGTTCCAAAATTTCTCTCAACATACCATTTGCAACAGTCTGATTACAAAATACAAATACATTTGTGATGTAGTGAAGAAATTAAGTCTCAAATCTTTGAATAGATCAAAATTGCTATATGTTTAAGTTTATCCTTAAACATATGATAGAGAAATTAACATACGATCGTTTTACATTCTTTCGTACACTAAACTATCATTAACTCAAGCTATACCTACTAAAACTATTCGATCCAGTATATGTTCTAGTTGCGTCAGACATGGCAATACGTGAAAGCCTATTGGAAATTATTTGAGATTTCAACTTTAAACTGCTAATTTAATCCATCCATTGATCAAGCTATCAATAGGTCAAATCTCCTGGTTTCAGCAAATATTTAACAGTAACATCTGCTTCACTCTAAACTATGAAAATTTCAGAACAGCATAAATTCTGTTACATCCAAATCTAACTTAAATTATACCATAGATGTAACAAAGTAGTTTTAAAGATTATTTCATCTGTGTTGATTCAGTTTAGTAGTTGACATTTTGTGGATGCAAAATTTGATTTTTGAAATTTTCCAGAATTTTTTTTAAACAAATTTCTGAATACGGAGAAATCATTTTTAAAAGTATTTTCAATATGCTTTTCCATGTTAACCACTTTAATAATTGAAAAGCAATCTGATTACTACACCAATCATCGTACTTATTTCTACCAAAAGATTGAACTTTATCTTTCTTAAAAATTGAAATTAATTTATGTGAGGAAAAATTAGCTCTATGCTATTTTATATGAGAGATACGAAATATATCAAAGAAATACATTTGTGTCTTTGAAAACCACAATTGACATCTCAAGATTTGCCCATATATATTCAGTGCTGTGTAATACTTCGTAATAAGCACAATTATTTATCGGATAGAGTTAAACATTGATTTTGTATTTCTCGAAGAAAAGTTACAGGGAAGCTATAATTACTTTAAAACTGCTGATTTGTATCACGTAAGAAGTATTAACGATTAGAAACCTCAGATCTGCAACATTTGGTAAGGAAGAGCAGAAGGAAAGCGGGAAGAAGATGGGAGGGGTTTGGGGGTCAGGTTTTATTGCAAATGAAGTATTAATGAATATCACAGATGCATGAGCAACCAGTTTAGTTGACTGTGAACTAACAGAATTGGTTTATATAAACATAAATGTGGTGCTCAGTTAAGAAACAATTTGCATTGTTAGTGACTGGTTCGGTTTCATATTAGAATTGTCATACCTAAATATATATCCCATAATGATCGTTTTATTCTTACTCCTTGCTCTTATTCCAAAATATCCGGCATTTTACGTTACTGATGGTACTGCTGGCAGTGGCTGTAATTGTCAGCCACAAGGACCAGTACCACAGTGTCCACCTATACCACCACCTATACCACCACCTATACCACCACCTATACCACCACCTATACTACCACCTATACCACCACCTGCACAACTTCCATGTCCTCCTCCTATATCGCAACCTTGTCCACCACCTCCACAAATCCCATGTTTGCCACCACTACTGCCACCACTTCCACCACCAGCATTAATTCCACCGCCTGCACCATGTCCACCATGCTTACCTTCTCCTGCGACACCCTGTCCACCACCACTTCCACTATTTCCCGGTCCTCAATGTAAGCGTAAGAAGCGTTCCACACCTGTTGCTGCTGCAGTTGCTAGCGAATATGATACAAATGGTCATGCTTTATGCAACGACAATAATATTCGTAAAATTATCCTGAAGGTGAAACATACTGTCTCTACTATTTTAATCACAGTTTTTTCTTTTTTAATTTATAATATAATTAAAATTATTAACTTACCGATGATCTAAGATCAGTACTATCCAAGGAACGTTATCAAATAGATTAGTCTATCGATTAAACATAGAAATGTTAAAAATCAGTAGAATGAACCAAATCCAACACAATTCTCCATTTGTCGTTGTAAGCGAACAAATCTTCCCAGTCATTGATTATCGTAGATATTGATGTTTTAAATGCAAAAATTTTTGCAGTTGAAAATTATTATCTAATGCCAGAAAATTGGAAGTCAGCGAAATTTTGAATCACTTCCGCATTAATTTTCAGCTACATGTTTTAAAACTATCGTAGAAATGTAGTACTTTTCTAGAAATTTATATTATTATAAACTGCAATCCTATCAAATGATTAAGTTCTTAGTAGCTGCATCAAAATCCATTATATAAAGATTTAATAAAATTGATTAATAACACTGTAGCAAAACAAATTACATTCTTTAAATTCTTCAAAAATTTCCAATCACTTTGCTTGTCGAAGTGAAATAACTGAAAATTACAAGGGATAAGTTACTTCTATATTCTAGGAATTGGTCTTTTCAGAATTTTAAATACTATTGCTGGAATCTTTCTAATTTACTGAAAGTTAAAATAGCCAACTAATCCCTGCAATGATAAGAGGTATAAAAAAAAAAACCATTGTTAGCAATAGATGAAACAATACATTTGTAACTTTAACGGTACTTTTTGTTTGATCACTCAAATATTTTTGTTTATTCGATTTGTGCTTACAAATTGATAAGGTGATCATCTATTTGTCTTTGGATAAAACTGCTGTGAGAAATAAAAATTATGAGGAATAATGCAGGATGAAATTTCGAACTTTCTATACCATTTCGAATTTTGAATCATTTGATCAATTTTCGGCAGTTTTATTTGGTCCAAAAATTTTTTTTATGAGAAATGAAATTTTCCGAACTTTAATCTAAAAACTCTGAAGTAACTCGTTTCAGATTGGCTGTGAGTTTTTGAAGAATTTCTTTTCGGTAACTTAAATTGGAAATACTTTGCATCGCTAATATTCACTAATTTCATTTGGACAGTTATTCTAATTTTAAATTAATAAATATATAGTGCTACGAGGATAATTCTTTTGTCGACGCATCCTGACCAATGGTTTTATAAAATGAAACAGTTCGATCGCTAATGTACGGTGATCTGGGTTATAAAGAAATTTAGTGATAGAACTTTCAATTGACTTTTGATCTATCCATTCTTTGAAAGGAATTGTAGTTTTTTTTCCATTCTATCATTAATTTTTTCTTCTTTTTCTTGGTATCATTCAATTATTTAATCATAGATTAGATTTAACAGAATTTGTATGTATCATTGGTGTCCCAAATCATTAGCTTTTTTATAGTATCTTAGAAACATCGTTAACTACTTTAACATATAGAATTATTTTTTTCTAAAATTAACCTTTACTAACTAAAATTCACTTGTCATAAACTGTTAATACTATCAAATTTTTCTTCACCAAAAAATAGGCAGTTACTTAGCATCGGTGAAGCGTTATTCTAACAAGGTAATAAAAATTATGATTAGTGATAAGCTTTAAAAACGAATAAATTTTGTTCAACAAAAAGTTTTTTTTTTCTCTACAAATTTATATTTCCATTAAAAATTCCATTAAAATTGGTTACTTAATAAAAGGTAGGAATTAGTAACAATTCCTTTTTATGAATAGGATCTTTTTGAAACTATCCATGACAATTATCAATCAACTTTAAACATTTAATTAATGTTAGACGATAAAGCATGACATTTACGCATGCATTGCATGATGCAACATTTTAGAGCAAAAATCATTGGGCAATATTCCATTGATAATAACCTGTCTATGTCTTCAACCAATTTATTCTTATAACGAAAAAGAAAAGAACAAAAAAAAAAAAAATTTGACAGAAATTGATAAAATTATCTCTTTCTAATTACTCTAACTGGAGTGATTAAATTGATTTTGTAATCATCAAAAGTAGGCACATAATCCAATAAATACATATGGATAAATGATAATAATAATTATTAAATAACAATTAGATGATTAAGTGAAATATGAATGAATAATAATGAAATGTTTCAGAATTTGAGCTCAGATGCAAAAGTTTCGAAAGCGGCAATCTATTCGGAATTGAAAATGAAACAAAAAGGTGATTATGTTGTGTTGTGCTCTCAGTCCAGTTTATCATTTACAAGTGATTCAACAAATTATTGCGTTGGTAGTAATACGGATCATCTTTGCTATGTATTTCAACTATAAGAAAATCTGTCGGATTTCTCATATAATTCTTTTTTTCTAAAAAGTTTTTGCTTGTTAATAGCTAACGTTATTTCATCCAGATTTGAATATTCTATTAGAAACATTATATTAACGCAGTGATAAATGCATTAAGTTTTGAAAAAGTGAGGAGAAAAGAAAATGCTTAATTTTTGATAACATTTATCAGTTTTGGACAAATATTGCTGAACTGTTTTGATTTAGCATTATTTTTTTTTTTTTTTTTTTTTTTTTTAGATTTTTGCAAAGTCTTAAATTGCTTTTTTTTCCATTTTCCTTTTTGAAATATTCAAGAATAGTTACAATTATTTCTTATCTTTTAGATAAAAAGTAATTCTGAACAATTTGACATCAATTGCTGGATTTTTTTTATTCCGATAGTTTTAAAAAAATTTTTTTAGCTAACATAGCAAGCAATAACTATCATTATTCGCCTTATTTCTTTTTTTCTTTTTCCTCCAAAAGAAAAAATATTATTCAATAAGATGATTAACAACACAATAATTCATGTTAACATTGTTATTTGTAGTAAACATTTACATTTCTATTCTACTCTTATATTCTCATCTTATTTGTACTTTCAAGTTGATAAATTTGCATAGTTTTCGATGTGTTCAATTCAATTGGCTTAGTAATTTTCTGCGATATCGTACTGTTTGATGTGAACAAATTAGAAGATATATGTGATGTGATCGTCGATGAAATGGCTATCAATGGAAAGTTTTAAAAAATTATAAGAAATCATGATATCAAGGGTTGGAAGCGTTCACGATTTTTTAATTGCATTTGTGATTGAAAACGGAAAAGAAGGACTTCGTTTCACGGAAGCGATGAGAATAATTAAAGACTATAATACTATATGTGATCATAATTTGACGTGATCACAGTAATTTGGAATATCTTCAAGTGTATACTCTGAACATATCAGTCGATTAATGTAATGGAACTATGGATAATGAAAATGTCACTTGGCTTTAACTCGTAATATAGCAGAAAATTTATGAATGAAAAAAGAGCAAATCAGCTTCTCGATTTATTGTCATGTAATTAAAAATAGCAATAAAATGCTTAAATATAAATTTTCCGTTCAAGCTTATAATATATGGATAAATAATTCCCGTCGTGCAACATTTTCATCATGAAATTTCATCAATTTAACGTTTGAGAGATGTAAATGGCTTCAAAAATTGTACTAAAAATTAAATAAAATTTAAAAGTAAATAAATGTATACATCGAATGATATAAAGGAAAATGAAAATTGAAAATGAAAAACATATGATTGTTGAAATATGAAATTTTCAAGCAAGCGATTACAATGACTAAAAGTAAACTGTAAGTAAAAGAATTAGAAAAAGTTGTAGCCTTGTCACAACTACCTATTGACCAATACCACTCTCAATATAGATAGTCCCAATCAGCGATGACACTTCTCCTATCTCTCCTTAGATGTCAATGTAAACTATTGCTTGGAATGTTTTCTCAGTTTCATATCGAGTTCGCGAATTTGAGTAGGGCCGCGTTACTATGGACCAATGGTACATGAAGGTGGGGTAGGTCTAATTTGGTGGCAATCGTAGTTGTGGTAAGGTTTTGCGTGGCGGTTGGCTGGGATTGGAATTGCTGCGGATTTGTGGGATCGAACTGGTAAAGTTTTAGAGTAAGAATAAGGGGATGGAATCGAAGGATGTTAGTGAATTGATCAAACCAAATGGTTATGATACGGAAGGTAAGGAGTTTATCAGCGCCCTTCCTAAAAGCATCAAACGACGAATTCAAGCACTGAAGAAACTACAGGTCGAGGGTTCGTGTATATTTCTTTGTATTTCATCACTTATATACATTTATTTGGCTTTTACATAGAATGATAGGGATGAAAGAATTTAGTAGAAATGATTTTGAAATAAGCCAAAAAAGGAAGATTTTGAGAAATTAACACTTACCAAAGATGCTAAATTAGGAATTTATGTCATGAAGTTATTTTCCCAAATATTAATTAATCACTGTTTAGGTATCAATGTTGAAGCTCATTTCTATGAGCGTGTGCATCAGTTAGAGGTAGAATTCGCTCCTATGTTCAACGCTTTGCATGATAAGGTAAATTGTCTTTTTTTTGCCTCGCATTTTCCTTTGTATTTACTCTTCCTAAAAGAAATCAATACCAGAAGTTATGAAGCTGTTAGCAATATGAGAAAAACTGACAATTCTATACGATACAACCCGCTCTATGGTGCACAGTGATGATGAGTGGTTTGCTCTTCAGCGTTCCTCCTTGCATAGAAATACTGAAATGAATTGCATGCTGTTGATGTTAAATAGTTTCTGCTTCTGCAAAGATGGATTGATTTTAATACATGTTTAGCTGATTGAGGGTGAGTTTCGATAGATTTGTTGTTTCTTCAAGGTATTCACGTAGGTAAACAGTATTCCTTCGACGATCGCTGGATCAAAAAAAAAAATTTGGTTTATCCTTTGTATTACTTGCAGAGAAAGGCGATTGTGACGGGTAAATATGAACCCACTGATGACGAGGCTGATTTTCCCATCCTGCACGGTTATACGAAGGAAGAAATAGAGGTAAATGTCACTGCTGGGAATTTTTCAAAGAAATTCATTCAATTTTGCAAGTCACTGTTTGAATATGTCCAGATGTTGAGATGTTAAATGAATATGTTTGGTATGTAGATATGTTCCATGTAGAGTATTTTTGACCAATATTTACAGCAAATGGAAGAAGCATCAGCCCCGGAACCTAATCAACCAACAAAAGGCGTTCCAAATTTTTGGTTGCACCTGCTTAAAAATGTAGATCATATTTGTGAGATGATCCAAGAGCACGATGAACCAATACTTCAACATCTCATTGATATCACGTGTGATGTGCAGACTAACCCGGATGTAATTTTTCATCATAGATATTAAAACATAAGTGTATATTTCATCACTGACAAGACTTTGAAAATGATTAGTATTACAACTTGTAACTGAAGTTTTGCGAAGTAGTTATTTTGATGTTTGATATATGCTGTGTTTTAGACATTTTGGGTTTTTATTAGACAAACTTTTTTAGTCGTATACTCTGACATTCCATTTCGAGCCCAATGAATATTTCGCCCAGACGGAGTTGAAGAAGTTTTATACCCTACAAGTTGCTCCTGATGAAGACGATATTTTCGATTATGACGGCCCAGTAATAATCAATACCAAGGGGCAAGTTATTTTTGATTTTTTCCTTTAATTTTGCCCTATTTATCTGAAAGAATCGATATGAACTGCTGATTGGAAGACATATATGTATGCCTCCTTACTGCTAGTATAGTAGTTTAGTTTGCCGGTGTTAATTTTATGTATTGTATTTACAGTACCGAAATAGATTGGAAGGATGGGAAAAACGTTACAAAGAAGGTTATTAAAAAGAAGCAGAAGAAAGGGAATGGTGCTGGTCGCTTCATTACCAAAACGGTCAAAGCTGACTCTTTCTTCAACTTTTTTGATCCTCCACCTATGAAAAATAAGGATGAAATCAATGAAGATGATGATGTTAGCATTCTTTCTGTTTCATTTCTTCGTACTTTTATATAGTTGTATGTTTTTGGTTTATTCGAAAGTTGAAGATTTGATAAGTTGCAGTGTAAGCATTCGTTAAGAAAGTAAGTAAGGCCGTTGAACGAGGTGAGCAAATTCTGGGTTGCGAATATTCAGCTTAGTACAGGTGAGCGGTTTTTGTTCCGCTTGATTTATTAATCCTAAGTTCCAGGATGCCGAAGCTCAGGAACTATTGCAAGCCGATTTTGAAGTTGGCCAGTTATTCCGTGACCAAATTGTGCCTAGAGCAGTGCTGTTTTACACAAAGGAAGCAATAGAGGAGAATGATATTTTTGAATATGATGGCGACGAAGACGAAGATGAGGTTCTTCAATCAACTATTCTATTCTTCTTTGAAATTTGTCATTGTTTGCAGTGATCTAAGATCTAATTTGGCTGGTTGCATGATAAATGTGCATTTTCCAGTACTGTTCCTCTTGGACCTATTCCGTTATTGTAGGTAGTTGTTTAGTCCGCCCATCAGCACTCGTCTTATCGTGATGCATATTTGTTACTGCGTGGATTTCGGTACTACCTAGTTGGTACCACTACCACACTGCCATGGGTTTCCGAGTAAGATTTTGTGGCAATTACATCTCTTTCTTTGGATCAACAAAACTATTCTGTTCTCTGTATCTTCTAATGGTGGTATAAGACTTAGCGGAGAATATTTCGATCATGTGCAGTTTTCTTAAGAATATTTATCATTGCAGAATTTTTTAAATAAATGAATGTTTCAGACAGAACTGGCTGACGAAAGCGATAATGAATAGCTTCTATCGTTGGAACTATCTGCTTAATAAAGTCACTCATTGCTCTACTGTCAAAGTGTTTTGCCCCGTTTCATTGTTTTTTATCGATATTTCTGATGACTGTGAAAATTTTTTGATGCGTATTCTTTTGTTTTTTGAAACATATAGACACACAAACATGTAATGCATCGTTCGTTGCCACAAAAAAAAAAGAAATATTTTATTAAAATCCTTCGTTGTGCATTTGGTAACATTTACTGCCGTTGTTTTTTGCATACGTTTGCAAAACTAAGAAAATTGGAACACTCAACACGATGTTTTAATTCCTTAACAGTATTCTGCTAGCATCATGGGTTTTATAAATTTGTAAAATCATTATTCCATGGGATGAGTGGTAAGTTCTAGGTGATTTAATTCGTGAACGTTTACACTTAGATTCGCGTTACCGATGTAATCGATTGGTTATTGTAAGGATACTGATGAATTCACTGGAAGCAGATGAATCTTGAAGCCATGGAAGAAGTACAGGCTCAGAGAGTTTTGGATGAATTATCCCATGTAAATATTGATAATCCAGATCTAACAAGTATAGTGGTGAGCAAGATCTTGTTTGATCGCTCACTTTATTCGCTTCCGGATTGTCCTGTACGCCGTCGTTTCTTTTCTGTTGTTGAATGCTTTCTTATTAGCTTGTGGCAGAAAAGCTATTTTGGATACAAGCATTTGGGTGACGAAACACCTTATGTGGTTTCCGTGTTTGACATTTTGAAAGATGTGGTCTTGGAAATTAACTTCTGTACAGGTATGTAATTTTCGTCCATTTTCCGTCCAGTGTTTTCAGGTTTTCTCATCATTTCTTTCGAAGTGAAATCTCATCCTCTTTCTAATTAAACTGTAACGTTTGATCAGTTGGTGATGTCGTATAGCGCGTTAGATCTTGCATATTATTTGAATCCTGCAGTGAAATTGTTAAACTAGTGGCTATTGAGGGATATCATTCATCCAATTGGCGGGAGTAAAATAAAGTGTCTATTTTTAATGACTTCGTCTCGGATATTCATATCCATAATTTTTTTGCATTATCGATCTCATTCTATAGAGACCGTATGGTTTGGTGGTAAACAGTCAGGCCTTGAAACGAATCCACTGAATAATGCAATCGCATTTCTCAGTTGCTGTTGGCATGCAGCCGCACTTGCTATCAATATCAGTGGTTAGTTGCAGATTTTGCATCTTACTTATGGTGACTTGTGATTATTTTCCTCAGATTATACTCATATCTTTACCAATTTTTTGAACTGTTGTCGCATTACGATTTTTCTATTTATGAGAGGAATTGATGGCATTTTCTGTTTGTTTGACAGCCACTTGTTTTCAGATGCTAATGAAATTCAGAACTTATTAAAAACTTCAACTCGTATGATTCCGCAACATAGTTGTTTGTCAACAGCCTTACTGGCACAGGATGAAAGATGCCTTTCTGTTGCTGTTGCATTACTGCGTCTGGAAGTTGCTAAAATGTAAATTTCGATAAATTATTAAAAGATCTTTTAGCAGTATTGATTCTCTATGATGGACAGTGAACAGTTCGAGATGTGTCGCCTTTCAGATTTATATTATAGTGCATTTGACAGGTTTTTTCCCTCTGAGTTAAAGCCAATAATTATACGGAAGTTTTTGACGCTTGAAAATACTATCTAATTAGAGTTAGCTTTTAAGAAAATTGATGCAGTTTGAAAATGAAATCAAAGAACTTACTTAAAGTCGATTTAGAGAGAGAGAATTTCATTTGAAAAAACTAGCTTGATGGCAGAATAGGTTGAATATCAGTAAAATAGTTAAGGGAATTAATTACACAAAAATTTTAGCGATACGCCGCCTGAGCTCAAAGCCATGTGGTTGTTCCGACATACTTTATTTTCAATAGCCTATGACCATGAGGTGTGGTATTATCTCTTATATCTGCTTTGTTTTATTTGTTGACCCTTCAGTGAGAGGAAATTTCTTATTACTAAAATAACATTTTCAATTCTTACCAGAAAAATACTTTTTTTGTAATCGTTAATTTCGAAACTAAGGTCATTGACCTAGGCTCTTCTTACTTTTTTATATACTGTTTTGCTTTCATTATTTCAAAAATTTACACAGGTAGTTCTGGACTGGCTTCATTCGGAGTTAGCCGCGGTGCCTTTCATACTACGTTTCCTCAAAATGCTGATCAAACAACAGAGAGATGTCGATGGGCAACAATACAGTAGTTTTTTGTGTCCACAGTATGTTTCTTCGTATAATCAATTTACTTGAAGCGGCATTATGGTATTGACTCTGCACATGCTTTGTTTTAATGAATTTGTGTTCGGGAGGTAAATTGGCATCTTCCAACAAAAAGGAATTTATCTGTTCGATTCAGAAAGATCCATAATTTCTTTCCGCTACTTTGTATTCAGCACTTTCGGTGCGTCTAGTCTACAAGTTATGAGAAATTTTTGGAAAGGATGACTTTTTACATTTTTTTTGACTGTGCTGTTCATTGTGTATAATGTTTAGATGTTATGAAAGAAATAAGAAAACTCGGTTCGCTCGGAGTAAAGCGGTTCCTTCTGGTAATGATCTAACTCTCCGCATTCGGCAGTTGCATGGAGATTTACCTGTTACTACCTCCTACACATTCTCGAAGATCGAAAGGGTATTTAATTTCATATTTAGATATTGTCTTCTTTTTGATTTTTAACGTAGTAACTGGATTATTCGTAGTGCATCAGCACTTGGATATCCTGTTATGAACTTAAGTGAAGTTGTGTGTGTTATGTTAATATTTGACATTTTAATAGATTTCTCTTTTATGCATAGAACTTCGGTTATCCTCCTGGATTCATTATGTTGATGAACCTGCCATTAAATAAGAGAATAATTACAATAATATTGCAGGAAGTATGTCTAATGGTACCTAAATCTAGTGAAGAAGAGTCGGGCGACAAGCAAATTGTGAAATGTTTTGAGAACTTACGAATTTCTTGTATACGATTGCAAAATTCGGGTGATGCTCCATTTAATGTGATGCCCATAATTGGGATTGTTGAACAGTTGCAGAAGACAGTAATGGAGAGTGACACTGTCTCAGCACACAAGTTTAGTTGTGGAAATCATCTAGAGACTAATATGTGAAGGATCAGCTTCTGTGGAATTAATGATATTTTTGTTCGCATTTAGTTGTATATTTTGTTTGAATTAATTTTTCATTGATTTTTTTTTTCTTTAAATGATGTGGTAAAAGAGGAGAACCAATAAAGTGATTTAAAATACATACGGTTTTTTATTGACGAATATTTGAGCTCTCATTTTCCCGCTACTTCATATTTCCTATATATACAATTAAAACTGTCAAATATATACCTCTTCCGTTATACAATCAAGTTTTTGGATTCCGATTTTAATCACTGTTATATAGAATAAATCTCAAAATATTCCTCCTCCATTCTCCTCTCTGTTTCCGTCAAGAGAATATTTAAACGTATTGGAGAAATGGTATAGACCCTAAAAATATGTAACGTACGCTCGTACATCCCCCATCCCCTCGGTGGAAATAGAGCTTCGTGGTAGAGGGCTTCAATAGGTGTTTAGACAAAATTACTCTTAGCGAATTGATTCTGAACCCGTGGTTGATTTTAGGCGACGAATTGGTTTGTGTTGCAGGTGGGAGGTTTGTCACGGGTTAGGGCTTGTGATAGGTTTATAGATTTTTAGGTAACGGTGTAGTGTTGGTTTGGGTTGGCTGTGATATTATCAAATTGAATTGATTGTTTGTAGTGTGGTTGGTTCTGTGACAATGTCATCATCAGGAAGCGATCGTCATCGGTCAAAAAGTCACTCTCCTAGAAGGTCTGTTTTTTTTTTTTTTTTTTTTTTGCTGATTGAAGGAAAAGAAGTGAATATATTAAAAATCCACTAGTTGAGAGAGTTATTCGAGAAATATATTCGATGATGTTATAATTTGGCATACATTTTTTAGCTTTCATTTCATGGTAGATCTCATATTTCAATGCTTCTCCTTTTCCTGAATTATTATGTTTCAGTGTGATAGTTTATTCACGTTAAGAAAACGGGCCAAATTTTTCGATGTCTCAACCTAAAATAAATTTGGTTAGAGTTGCACAAGTCAGAACGAAGTCTTCTTTTTTTTTTTAGTGATCGTTTGTGATATTATAGTTTCTGGTTATTATATGTGACACTTTTAGTGAACGATCTGACTCACGCAGCAATACGCCACCTCGTCGCCGTAGCCGTTCAAGATCAGTTGATCATGCCGCTGAGCAGCTCGGTCGATTGCATATATGCAACTTCGATGAAAGTTTGAGAAAGGATGATCTGAAAGATGCGTTCGGGTATTTTATTCAAAGCCTTTCCTCTGAAACTTTTTGAAAACTGACATGAACGTATTGGGGGAAAGTTTGCTTCACAGCTGTAGTTGATTATGTTTTCGCTGATGTGTAATACGAAGTTAAGAGACGATTACTCGCGTCCGAATCATGTTTTTAAAGATGATAAAAGTTTACAGAAGATTGTTACATGGACGCGTTTCTTTTGTATGTACCACTATGCGGGTTAGGGAATTTTATTCTCTGGTACCTTTGCAAGCTGTTGGACAACTAGTTCACAAAATTATGTTTTGCATATTGGTTAAGCTATTTAGGAAATTCGGCGACATCGATAATGTTTGGTTGGCGTCATATCCGCCGCTGTTTGCGTTTGTTACATTCAAAGCGAAGGAAGATGCTGCTGATGCGCTGAAAGAGATGAATAACGCGTATGTAAATTCATAAACGGTTTATTTGATATAAATTATCACACAAAACAAAAGTACGATGAAGTTGATGTATTTTACATCCAAAAATTTTGGAATTAGGGAATAGCTTAAAGCCTTGTGTATATAATTTGATTAATTTATTGTATCGTCAGCTATTACTGATATAGGTACATTGGAAGAAACAAGATTAAAGTGGCTACAGCTCATCCACCAAGAAAACCAGGCGAACGGGGACCATCACGTCGTTATGGTGGTGGTGGTTATCGAGGAGGTGGTGGGCCACGGTTTGTATTTTTGCAGATCTTTTGTCTCTATCATTTTCTCTGCTGTGCAATGTCATTTGAAATTCAATTAATTTTACTGTTAGTACGTTTGTCCGAAATCAGTAATCTCTGTTCATAATTTATATTTCAGTTCATATGGTGGATATGGCGGTAGAGGCGGTGGATATGGTGGCGGAGGCTACGGAGGACGATCAGGAAGCTCTCGCTCATATGGTGGAGGCGGTTATCGAAGCAGTTACAGTGGCAGCGGAAATGGTAGTGATCGAAGGTAGGATTTTTGATCGATGAACCACGTTCAGGATTGTGCATCAGATTGAATCCAAAAGAATTCATGTCTTGCTATATTTTACTTCATGACTAATGCTATATGCTTCCTTCTCTTGATTTCAACATGCTCCATTTCGTGTCTGATGGTTTGTGTACCTCCTTGATTTCAATCTGAACACAATGAACTATGTTTGTTTTGAAAGATTTTCACTTATTCTAAAAAAGAAACGGAACAACTGCGGCTAATGAACTGATAAGGAATATAAGTATCCCATTAAAACTTATACTTCATCCTCTTTCAAACTGTCAACTGGTTATGTCGAAAGTTTCTAAAATTCATTTTTCTTTATATTCCAGTACTCAGTCTCTCTTAAATGAAAGGAAAGAAAGCATTGCTAATGTATAAACTGGTCCGTCCTGCATTGGCCGAACTATGCAAACTGGTGTTCGGGTACGAATGAAATGAGTTATCCTCACTTACGGCTTCTGCCGGCCAAGCCAAATTTTGGTACTACTCATACGTAGATGGTTCGGTTAACAGTTGTACGGTGGGCGGATACTGGTAGCTTTTACAAAATCGGCTGCATTTGATTGTGTAAATTGCTGGATTCCGCGATGAATAATATCGGTGGTTACATCACAAGATATTCTTTTAAATGAAATATTGGGCATTGTACTACTGCAAGTGGTAAGTCCGATTTTGCGCACTTGTATTTCTGGGTCCTGCTCCTCAGTACGTTCCTGATCAAATTTTTTTTTTTTTTTTTTTTGTCCTCGAAATTTTTGGGTTATGAAGGCCGTTTTTAGTCTTTTTGGTGACAGTGTTGTAATGCGATTTGGTTGTCCCTGATTTCTGGCATTGTTCCTCTTTGGGCTTTAAAGTCATTTAAATGGTATTTGTCATAATGTTCAGAATTGTAAATTAATTTTGCTCAAAAGTGGCCAGTGCAACATTCAAATTGTTTCTCAAGTACCGATCAAGCCTTGTTCTCAAAATAGCGTTAGCATATCAAGTGAGACTCTACTTATCAAACCGTCAGTGGTCCATTTATCTACCCATAACATGTTTGTCAAATTGCTAGTGGTTCATCTATTTATTGAAGTTAAAAAACATTTCCTCGAAGCTCATTATATTGATGTTTTGTCGGGCTGGTACCAGTAAACAGCATATTCCACGAGGACTACCTGTTGTGAAATCTGCACAGTTCTGATGCTTAGTATGATTTTTCAAAGGAAATCCAATAAAGGTAAGCTTATTTTTTACATCTTCACAGCTTCACTATTTTAATGATGGAATCTTTCAGGAGTGGTAGTAATCGATACAGTGATCGCCGTTGATTCGTTGTACCATTCCATGCAGAAAGTGATTATTTTTCCTGAAGTTCTCTGCTAATGTTGTTTTTCAGTTAGATCCTTATTTTGAAACTAAAATTTTATCTTTATTTCTCTGTTCAGGTAATGTCAGCAAACAGAAGTCCCTTTGTTTCTGATATTTAAAAGGGTGAAATCTAAAATATCGTTTTGAAAATTTTGTGTTGTTGGTCAAATTTACTTTTTGCGCTTTCCACGAAATTTGAGCGAGCTGCAAATTAAATAAAACAAGACCTGGTATTGTACGAGTTATGTGTTTCTGTCGAGTGTTGACAGGATTGCACCATAAAATATATTACGAGTAACTGCAAGTAGGCACGAAATTTGATTGCGCAAAAGAAAGTAAAACATAAGTTAGTGTGTGAAGATGCGAGAGCAGTTTTTGCAAAACATATGTGGTAAGTTTACCATTGGTAGTGTAGAAATATTTCAGTGAATTTGGGATTTTTATACTTGGAATATATTATTTTCGTAATTACTGTGACGTTTGAATTTTAGACTGCGAGTACATATGTCATTAGGTCCAAAATATCGAATCTTCGATAATAGTATGCGATGATGCTGAGGTGCGAAATAAAGTATTACTGTAGGTATAACTTTATCCCTTATTGGTTGAAGTAGTTGAGTTTCTGGCTGAAGGTCGAAGGATGGTCGGATTCGGTGCAGGGGTACACAACAAATGCATTGCATTTTCTTAAAGTAAAATGGAGTATTGTTGGTGTCGTAATCAGCAACAAATGTGAAATGACTCTGTAGAATAAATGGGTGTGCAAAATAACAAGGAAAAAATACCTTGCTGTCCATGCAATGTAATGTTTGAAAAGTTGCTAGAGCATTACGACACTCATGTAAATAAGTGAGCGGTTCATTAGTTAAGGGATTATTATTAAATTCTGCATTTCACTCATTCAAACAACTGTTGGTTATAAAAAATTGGTTGGATTTTGAGCGACCATAACTTTTCCGCAGTTGTATTTGATTTGGAAATATGAACAAGATATGTGACCATTCATTAATCATAAGAATAACTGTTTGGTATCATTGTCCTAGAATCACTAATTTTACAGGGTGATAGGATCGTTGTTTAGTCATGTATCTTCTCATTTCTTTTATTTTTTAGTTTAATCATACATATACCGTTGTTTTGTTCTGAAGAATCTATTCATAGCAAAATTTGAATTAATTGATATTGTTGCATGGATCATTATTGAATCAAATTTCTATTGTAGCAAACTGTCAGTTGTTTATTGTAAATTGTTCTTTAACGATTGACGATAGAAAAGAGTAATTTTGCATGCTCGAAACGTTACTAAGTCAAACCATATATGTTTTTTTTCTAGTCTTCAGACGCTGATGTATCAATATTTTTTTGAGTTAGTTAAGTGAAGATTTTAGAGTAGGATATATTTTGAAATATATTCTTTAAAAAATAATTCCATTTGGTGTCTAAATTTCTTCTTCGATAATGTAATGTGAAGAATTACTATACATGCACTGATTGCAGAAGATATTAGGTGCTAAAAAAATGAAAAAAAATGACGAAACTTGGTGAAGATTATTGATAGATAATAACTTATCTTTTAAGAAGGGAAAGGTGATGAATTTAATGCGAAATTTAATCATCGAAATCTGAGATTCTAATCATTGTTGCACTTTTTTCGTTGAAATAACATATTGAATGAGAAGATAGGAGAATTTTTGAAATGCATCGCATGATAACATTGGAGCAAATCTGATAGTTATGTCCATGGGGGTGTATGTGTGTGTGTGTGTGTGTGTATTTATATCTGAAATAGCTATGCCATAAATATGATGCATTATCGCATGTATTGCTGTAATAATGTGAAGTAAGAATGAGGGGGGTCATTTTATCATTGCATAAAACTGTATTCGACTTGTAAATAATATTTGGAGCAAAATTTTGTCATCTGAAAATTCGGATATATGTGAGGAATAACGGGCAAATAACTAGATATCTCCTGTTTAATTTATCCGGAAAAGTAATTGAAAGATAGTAGTTATCAAAAACTGATTCAAGAAATTACGGTTATCTTTATAATTATCATTTAGCTATTTCGTGCAATTAACAAATTATTCATTTGAAGAAGAAATTGTAATTTACTTTCGATGAGCGAATAGATCAGTGAGTAAATATATATACGACGTCGATTTATGATAACAATGGAAATGAATGTAATTGAAACAATTTTCATATGAAATCCAAGAATGATTGTTGCAGAAAGAATGTATGATAATTTGAAGGTCAAATAACGGGTTCCATATCACCCCTAACCTATTAATACACTCTTTTCATGTGAATATTGTAGTTTGGCAAAAAGAGATAATATACAAAATTTTTTCAACACAAATTTTTTCAAAATTTTGTAATATTCAAAAGGAAAAACAATAATTCAGAGTTTTTATCCAATCTATTTATTAATAATTACATTGCATAAAAAATTTCAATTTCACTTCGAAAAATAGTTTTCTTCGTAATGAGGCATTCAAAAAATAAAAATTTTTAAATCACCAGATTGTGGTGTAGTAAAAGCAAGCATGTTTGTGATATCTCTTTTTGATCTGAAACATTTTCAAAATCAATTTTAATGAACAGATTTCCTTCAGAACTTAACAATCATGAATTTCCAATTTCAAATCTTATCGCTCGAATAAATGTAATCAATGTAGGGATAGATCATTGATGATAATATCGAATGTATTCATCAGTAAATAATGAAATAATCATATCTCATGAATTTTATAGATAATTATCCATAAGGAAATTTTACCATGGAATTGTTCAAAAATTAGATCAGTTAAACGGAGTGCATTCTCCTCTGCTCATCTGTAACATTAATTATTTTGTAGTCGATGTTTGCAATGGTAAAATATTTGTCAAATATTGATCAAAATTGCTGCTCATTTCATCATTTATTCAATGCAAAGCAATGTAAAAATAAAATATAGTAAAGTTAATCGACTAATAAATTTTCCCTAATACCAATAGAAATAATTAGTACAACATATTTAAAGTACAAAAATTTGTTGAAAAGAGAGCATAGAGCGAAATTATATTGGTTTTTAGTCAACTTCTGACATTTTCTGTTTAATTACTTTGAGTGCGATAATTTGTATATCACGGATATATGTATCTATATGCAGATATTTAAAGAAAAGTTAGATGTTGTTGAATGATGCTACTAGATTTTAATATCTAGAATATCAGATCAAATCTTATTCTGTAATTTTTTTTTTTTTTTTTTTTACTTATGTATTAATGAATAATCAAATGCTTAGTTTACAATGGAAATTATGATAGTGTTTGCTTTATACACTGAAAGAAGCTGATAATTGTAATTCATTTGCCTCAATAAATTGGAATCGTTTTTTGTGAAAGTAAATCCAAATTCACAAATTATATATTGAAGAGTTAAAATTCAACGGATGATTTGTCTTAAACATCATCCAAATGATTCAATGTTGAATAGAAATTTGAACAGTTCAAGAATGCATGGATTGATCAAATAAAATTGCATATTCCGAGAACCATAATCTTATCTATTATTTTAGATATGATATCCTAAACATTTAAAATTTTGCTTTTGTCACGAAGTACCATGAATGTGCATCAGTTTCATCATTATTTTTGATTCAATTTATTTCTTAAATTTTCTTCTCGATTATGCTTTATACGCTTTATATACTTTTCTGATGCTTATTCGTTATGCTGAAAATTTCTCAAATGACGTCGTATTTTCTCCCGATAAATTAAACTACAACAAAAAATAAAAAAATATTTTGTGAGACATTTTTCCCACCTCTTCAATGATTTTTCGCCGATTGTTTTTTTTTACCTATTCTAGCAAATTTTCATTTTAATTTAAATGAAAGAATTTAATAATTTTATTTCCCGAATATAAATTTTCTTTGAAAATTAGTTATCTGTGGTTGGTACTTTATTGTATATTTTCATACTGTTCGATTATATGCTGTTTTTTTTTTTGTCTTTTTTTTTTTGGATTAAGCCAATGAAAACATTATTGTAATTATGGATAGATTAAAATGACCTTAATGAAATTATAATTAACTACTAGCAACTAACCATTGACAGAGGTTGACATAATAAATGTTGGTACAGACAAATAATCACTACCAAAAGCATTGGAAATTTTCCAGCAGGTATTTTGTATCCAAATATAAAATTACCAATCTTGAATTTCTCAAACATGATATGTTGTATTAAAATTACATGATAATTGCTATAATTTTTAGAATAAATAAAGTCTACACGTATAGTATTATATTTAGAATACATATTATGATAAGTTGCTGATAATCCTTCTTGATTATTTTAAATGTTAAGTGATAAATGCAATGCATGGAAATGTTTGACCATGTTTGAAATTAATTTTTGCAATAATTGAAAAGTATTTTTATTAATTTAAACATGATTTCTCAGAACATTCTAAAAGTAAGTTATTGTTCAAAAATATTCCACAATGATTTAAAATTTTTTTTCATTAAATTGGCGAATTTCCAAATAACATTAATTTTAAACAAAAAAGCAATTTTTCAGAGAAAAAAAAAAAAAATTGCAACAATACGAAAAAATGCTTCTTGTGATAATGACTTAAGAAATAAAATACTTAACGATCAAGAAATAAAGTGCTTATTGTATCAGCAAATTCAAAACTAAATGAATTTAATTCAAAAAAAGAGTTAGTAATCGATGATTTACTGTGCATCTCGTATTCATCATATTGCAAAAATGAAAAAAAAAATCACTTTTATTTTAGCTATCATATGACTCATACGAAAAAAAAAGAGAACGACTTAGTTTAATTAGATCTAAGAACAAATTAAATTTTAACCATTAAAAAGAATTAATCACTTTTATCAAGAAAATTTTAACATGATTGAGATTGAACAATTTATTAATACACATCAGTTATTTATTATTGCATAATGTAAGTGAATTGTTGACAATCAATTTTCAAATTTTGTAAGAATTTTTGTGTAAAAATTTCGTTTTAAAGCTTAATCAAATTTTTTATTGTCTATTTCAAAAAAATTTGCTGTGTAAATTTTATTTGTACTTACTTGTTTTATCACTTAGCGATTTTTCTTTTCTCAAAAATTTTTTGAAAGATGAGAAAAAACAATTTCGCCATTTCGCTACTGTCGCAAATTCTTGGTAATCCTTTTTACAAAATATCCAAATGTCTGGATAATTAGTTTACATATATGTGCTGGTATGCTGCATGAAATTGAATAGAATGATTTTGAGTACTGAGGTAATCAATTTAATTTCGGAATATACTGAACATTCCTGACTTATGGATATCATTTTCCAAATTTCCCTAAAATACTAAACTTTAATCCAATTAATTACACATACAAATTTAAACTTATAGTTGATTGTTACTTATGAATAGTGCAGTGAAGCAATTCGTCAACAATTTTATCACATATTATTATCCCAAATGAACATCAATAGCTGTCTTAGCATAAAATACAAACTTCAATTAGTTTATCAATTCTTTGCTTTAAATTAAAAAAAAAAAAAAAGAAGTGGTAATGAATACTTTGTGATCTAAAAGTATAATTTAGGAAGACTTGAAGAATTGTCATTTTTATTAGTAACAGAATTAATAAGAAAAAATTGTTTATACATTTCCTTTTCTCTAAGATAAGACAGTAATTTGATATGATCAAATCTTGCAAACTATCATATTATCAATAACTTTAGCATAGTTTTTCTTACCCATCCAACGAATACTGAACGAAAACGATAAATATTTCAAATTTTGATTTGAATTTGGTTACACAAACGATGCAAATACTTTTTTTTTAATATGACTCTTTTTTTAAATTTTTGACAATATTGCTTACATGTGAGCTTACTTAAAACCATTTATAATTTTATTATTGATAATATAACTTTACAATGATTAAGTAATTTTGATTTTTGTTGTTTCAGAATAGTTTTAAAAAAAATGCATCGATTGGTAATCATCCTTGATTTAGTCTTTCCCAAATAGATGAATAATGAAATTTCATAATGTGCAGTTTGAAATATTTAGAATGATCATATGAATGAAAAATTCGAAAATTTAATCAGCAATTTAATTTTTTCATGCATTTGTTTCTAATGAAATCATGAATGAATGGGTGAACTTTTGTGAAGTAGGAAGTAAATTATCGCAATTAAGCCGAACATATTATTAGTGATTATTTAATAACTGGGTTGAATAGTACTTAATGAAATTTCATAATGTGCAGTTTGAAATGTTTAGAATGATCAAATGAATGAAAAATTCGAAAATTTAATCAGCAATTTAATTTTCTCATGCATTTGTTTCTAATGAAATCATGAATGAGTGGGTGAACTTTTGTGAAGTAGGAAGTAAATTATCGCAATTAAGCCAAACATATTATTAGTGATTATTTAATAACTGGATTGAATAGTACTTAATGAAATTTCATAATGTGCAGTTTGAAATGTTTAGAATGATCAAATGAATGAAAAATTCGAAAATTTAATCAACATGACTATGTTTTAATTAAATGAAAATGTTAAGAAAGTGCTGTTCCTAAAGTATATTATTCTACTGAAATAGTAAAACCCTTAAACTAATTCGAGTAGCCAGGTGCTTTTTTTTTTTCTATTTGAAAGAAGAAGTGCAAAAGAAGAAGAAGAGGGATTATTCTCTCTTCTTTTTTTAGATATTACATATGTAAATGGTCATTTAACATTCCTAATTTAAGTCCTTCTCTTCTTCCTTCTTCGTGACCAATAATAGTCTAATCTTATTTCAACAATATTATGAGAAATTATGCCAAGAATCTTATCCAATTTCTTCGTTAAAACAAAATCAGTTGTCAATGCAATGCAAAATGAAAGAAACAGAACGACAATTTTGAATTATCGAAATTAATATCAATGATGAGAGCATGAAAAAATTACACAAGCGATTTGAATTGTAGCATCTAAAAATTGATGGATTTTTCATCAATTTTCGAAATGTTGCGGGTGAAGCAATTCAGTTGATATAATAAATATTAGCAATATGATTAGATGTGTTTATTAGAAATGATGACAATGTTTGTAATAAAGCATTGAAGCTTAAATGATTGGTTAAAGGAAAGAGAAGTATAGGGACGAGTGAAATCCGCTTTCATCTATTACCTACTTTTGGATCACTTTTCCGATTTCATTATCTGAAATGAATTCTTGGTTATGTCTATTTTTAAGAAATCGGTTGAGAATAGCTAACGAATAATTTGCACATTTTGGAGCTAAATTTTGTTGTTTATACAATTTAATAGTTTTAAAAGAAAAGAAAATTTTTCCTTTAAAAGGTGTAAATTTTAAAAACAATTTATTATGACATCACTTAAAAAAAAAAAAAAAATAGTAATTATAGTAATTACTACCACTGTATGACATTGATCATGAAGTGCATGAATGTTAAACTTAATTAATTACATACCCAATATTATTTATCTTTTTTTATTCCTCCAAAAAAACTAATGTTTAAATGCAAGTTTAGCCAAATTATGCAGTTATCTTACATGATGTAATCCTTTCATTGCAGAAAAGTTTGCTGATAAATCGCAAAAATTTTTAATCCAGAGTGATGTTTTAGCTCTATGAGCTCTTCTTCATCCTCAACCGATTTTTAATTTTTTCTCCATGAACTTTAGCTCATATACTTCCTCTTTTTTTTTTTCCAAGTGCAATTCAATGGAGTGTATTTAAAAGTAAATTGAAAAATTTTGAATATTTTGGACATTCAGTCATATTTCTATGCATCCTACATTTATCTGTCTTTTCATGACGATAACAAATTACAACGATTACGGTTTTCATTTTATTCGACCTACAGTTTTAATTCAATGACTTTTTATTTTCCTTCTTTTTTGTATTAAAAAATAAAGGATAATAGAACAAATAACATTGTTGGGATATTGTCATGATATTATTGTTGGCATAAAAAATAAGCAAACATTTTGGATGAAATGAAAATTTTTGCTTGTTATACAAAATAAGAAAAGATTTTTTTTTAAAAAAAAAAAAAAAAAAAAAAAAAACAGAATTTAGGAGTATAACAAAAACTTGAAAAAGTTTTAAAATCAAAATGTATAAAGATTTTGAAATAAATCATGCATCCTAGTTTTCTCGGAATTGATTACAAAATTTTTTTCCAAGCAAAATTTTAGCAAAGTTATGTCATGAACGATTATTTTTCTTTCTTATTGGTCCTCCTCAAAGAAAAAATGTCCAAATTAGTTTCATATGTAGCAATGCTTCTTGTTTTTTTTTTTTTCCAAAAGAAAATGAATATGAATGACTGATCGAGAGGGAACCATTAATAGACAAGGAATTACTTCTTTTTTTTTTTTTTTTTGGTTCATTTATCAAAGTACAAACGTTCAGATTGTTTTTATAAATTTTTTTCTTCTTTTTTCTTTTTTTCTTTTTTTTTTTCCTGTGAAAAAGGAGAAGAAATATTTGACCAAAAAAAGTAAGTCTATACTCCCAGTAAATTTTATTTGTTCACATAACTTGCCGATATATTGCTTTTTCTGATTAATTCTTGTTATTGTTGACGATCTTTTTTTTTTTTTTTTTTTTTTTTTTCTTCCTTTAACGCTTTTCAATGAATTTTAAACAAAAGCATTGAATTTTAGCTTTATTGTATATGTTAAATGTTTGTACTATTTTCATTTCTGATAATTTTGAATAAAACTCTGATTGCTTCTAGCTTCTTTACAAACATCTTTTCATCAGTATAATATATTAATATTTCAAGTATAATATGTCAAAAGCTTTTAGAAAATAAATAACGGGAAAAAAAAAAAAAGGGAGGTGGAATTTAATCAAATTTTGATAAAGGAAATGAAAATTTTCTAAACATTCATAAATATTTAAAAGTGCGATAGCATTGATTGTATGAAAATGTTTAACCTGAAAATGTTTAATAGAATGCCCTTCTTAGTAGATTTCAAATCATTTGTCAGAATAATTTAAAGATGACGCACTTTTATGCAGGAAGTTTTATGACAAGTCTCAACTTCTCACTTTCAATTTCCTATGAATATCAAATTAACTAATAGACTTTTTGGTTCAATTATTCCTATACGTTCATTGTATTGTATGAAAAATTATACTGAAACAATTCATTAAGCATGATGCATTTAATGAATTTAACCTATTCATTAAACTAATAATTATTGGTAATTTAAATGTTCGGAATATTTAATCTTACATCTATCAAATGTAGCAATAATTTTTCAAATATTCTTAAACTTTTAAAGCTCCTTATTACTTTGCTACTCCAATACTGCAATGAAATATAATCAAATCGGATATATGAGTATTGATTTCAACTTATATTGTTTTGCATAAATTTTTCTCACAAAATTTTTATTTGCTACAAATAAAACAGATCAAATAATTTGAAATCGTTTCTAACCATGAAACTTTGGACAATTTCCTAATCAGCATACTATGAATTGCAGTTGATGAGTTCATCTGCTGATAAAAATGCATATCAGCGACAACGGCTTACTGTAACACATTCAAATTTTGGCTCAAGTACGTTTAGTTTCTTTCTTATTTTTTTTTTTTCTCTGTGTGTCACATTTTATTTCTATCGTTGCTAAAGGTGTAGAAGATAAAACTCTAAGATGGTTAAGTGCATTTTATGAGTTTTTAAAGATAACCGATTTGAAGACATTCAATTCCATTTCTTCCTTTTGAAACATTCAGATTTGTTAAATATTAAGTATGTAAGATGAAAAATGTTGCATATTGAATGAAGCAAATGCAATGAATGGATTTTAAAATGTCTGGTTGAAAATTGTTAATATTAGTAACTATGCTTACTAGAGCGGAAATTAATTGGAAGATTTTGTAAGAGCAAACCAACCATATGGATTCAATATTATGCATTATTATATAGTAGTTTAAAGTATAGATATGAGAGAATCATCAGTATATTCGATTTAAATAAATCAAATCTGAGAAATGATATGTTATAGTAGTTTTACTATTTAATCTTTGTCGTTTTAAATAGCATGCAATCATTATTAGTTGGAAAGTAGTAGTAAATCAGAAAATGATCAGAAGTATAATAATAAAATTCAAGAATTCAGGAGAATTCATATGATTAATGAAGAAAAAATATGTTTGAATATGAGCATATTTTCTATTCTTTTGAATTATTTTTCAAAAATTTTTTTACAGATATTGCAACAAATGATTTTACAAAGCAATTTGCAACTTATTGGAATCCATCCTCCGAAATACGATACGAAAATTGGTTGCAGAAACAAAGGAAGCAATTTCATACCCAAAAAGAGTACGATCATTGTTAGTATTTATCCCCTCTTTTACATTTTCCTACAAGCATTTCGAAATTTCAAATTCTCAAAATTCATAAATTTGAAATTTGAATATTAGAGAGTATTTCTTTCATTTTCCCTCGTTTACTTCCTGGTTACATTTATTGCCCATAGAAGTATTAAAATGTTATTTGCTTTTTTAAAGAATGAAATTTCTAGCAAATATTTTATGATGAAGAGATTAAGCTAGCTTAACCATCCCAAGTATTATATCAAATTTGAATAATTTAACTTTTTTTGAGAGAGAGAAGGTAACATTTTCAGCCATTTATCAATTAAAATCTGCATTCGCATGCACCAATCAATTCATTAGCTCATTTTCGGGTTCACAAGCTAGTCTAGAAGATGCTACTCGTTGTACTTCAAAGTAAATGAAAGGGCAGCATGGATCATCCTTACATCATCTTGTTTTTTTTTTTTTTTTTTTTTTTTTTTTTTTTAATTTTTCCAAAATTTAAAAGAAAAAAAAAAAAAAAAAAAAAGTGCTCATATTGTATTTCATGTTGCTAAGACAACGAAAATCTTTTGAAGAATATGGCTATCATTAACAATTGTTTATTGATCGTTGCATCAAATTTCCTAAGTTTCATTAGTAAAAGATACATGGAAGATTTTTATATGAAATTTTGCATTAAATTTACTGTTAGCATTCTCATTAATTATGGTACAATAATTCATGTATTATTCGTTGTAACAAAAAATTAGAATGGAAAAAAAAAAAAAAAAAATTGGTAGGATTGAAGAAATAGCTGAATTCTACATATAAATGTTGTATTTTGTTTTTTTTTTTTACAAGATCTTAAATGTTAAATTACGTTTTTTCTTTCCTGCCTATCAAAAATATATTTTAAAATTGATAATTTAATTGTTGAACATTCATCATTTTATTTTTTTGTGTTTAGTTGCTTTTTTTTTTCTTCTTCTTGTATTCTTAATGAATTATTGATTGAAATATTCCAATCTATTAAATGGAAATTTTCAATGAAGTAAAATTTTGGCTTATATTTGCCTAAAGATAACACAGTTATGAATGAAATGAATTATAGCAGATTTGATAGGTCTAAATAATGCAAGAAGTCTGGAATCGTTGTTCAATTTTAGTCGAAATCCTTGTATCCCTACTGATATTTCGTGTTCTATCTCTTTCTCTCTTGTAAAAGTACACTATTTGTTGAGAAAGATCCTATTCAAACATTGTCTTGGCCAATTTCTAATGGATTAGGACGGATAACAATTTCATGGAGCCCTTTTTTTTATTCATTTTGTAAATGTCATTTTAAAATCAAAGCTTCTAACTTCATCTTTTCCAATGCTAACTTTGGTACGATGTTAACTTTTGTTTATAAAATGATTAGTATAAAGTGATGTAAATAATACTATTGTCAACTTAGCACAAAAATGCTTAAAGGGATGCAAGCAAGCAAAAACAAACAGCATGCAAAAAAAAAAAAAAAAAAAAGCATTAAAATATAATGCAGCTTGCTGCTTGCAATATAGTTTGCAATCTATGAATAAGTGATAAGCAAAAATGTGCAATAAAAATTGATGACTGTTTGCGATTCATTTTTCATTCATTCATTCATATCTTTCATATTGTTAAACCACTGGAAGTCAAGAAAAATTTTTTCTCTCTTTCATTTTTTCTTTTTTTTTTTTTTTTTTTTTTTTTTTGTTCAAAAATTCTTATGAAATGCAATAATGCATTCATTTCTTTTTTCACTTTCATTGATTCCAGAAATGAATTGCATTAATTAAACTGGCAACTCGGTCTTAAAGTTGTATGGGAAAAATTAGCTTGAATTACGAATTTTAATGAAAATTAAAAATTACAATAGACGTTAGCTTTCGATAACATTTAAAAATCCAAAAAATATTTAATGTGAAATTCAAAAATTTTGTTTTTTCCTCTTAAAAAAAATCCAAAATTTGCCAAATGATTTAACAATTAGAAAAGAATAGAAAATGTCAAATTTGAAATGTTAATGTTGGAATGCTATAAGTACATTGTAGTTGTACTTTTTCAGGAAATAATAAAATGCTAAAAAGATCATGAATTTAAAAATTTCAGATATTAATCCTTATCGCTTCAAAAGAAACTTTTCATACACTGTCAAAATCTTACACCAGGTTATAATTAATATTGCTAAACTTTGGCTTCAAACTAATTGAATGTTTCGCACAAATTATGATAATTGAAATGATTACAAATTTTTGGTTGAAAATAATTCAATTGAAAGTAAAATATTGTAGTTTAAAAAAAAATCGGTCACTGTTGTCGCTAGCTAAGTGCGTCAGATGCAATTTTTCGTTTTGATGATAGCGAAATATTTCTGAACACTGAAAGTTTCAGGTCAATTTTCAACAGTAATTAACCTTTCATTTTTTAGAAATACAAAGATAAAATTTTTTATAATCTATTAAAAGATATTCAATTTTTCAAAATAAAGCAAAAAGTTTGAGAACATGAAATTCCAAAATTTTGAAACTAATAAAAATTTGCATATTGTTTCATCGCATTTTTTTTCTTCCTTTTTTTTTGTCCGAATAAAAATTTGGCAAAAAATCTGAATGTTGTTCACAATTACTGGAAGTAGTTTTTACAAAATACAATGTGATGAAGTTTCTTCAGCAATATTTAGGAAACAAGTCATACATGTCAATCTTTATAACCTATCAATAAAATTGCAAATTGCAAATTGCACTGCATTCAAATTCCTGATGCCATATTAGCCAATATTTTTTCCTTTTTTTTTTTGTTCATTCAGACAAAAATTTGACAAAAAATCTGAATGTAGTTCACAATTACTGGAAGCCTTTTTTTTTTTTTTTGTTTTGTTTAGAAGCCACAATTTGATGAAGTTTCTTCAGCAATATTAACGAAACAAGTCATACATGTCAATCTTTACAACCTATCAACAAAATTGCAAATTGTATTGCATTCAAATTCTTGAAACCATATGGGCCAATATTTTTTCTTTCATTTTTTTTTTTTTTTTTTTTTTTTTTTTTTAACAGATGCGCGCAATGTTTTTGTCTTTTGCATAACAAAATACATTACGTCATTGATGGATGAAATTATTGTGAATATGATTTCAAAGTTCGTTATACATCATCTTGCATGAATTGTGGTATGCATTGTGTTTACTGCACTTACAAATGTTTTAGGAATCAATTTTATAATAATTGATTTAAGCTAAAGTGAAAAATAATCTAAGCTATTTTGAAGTTGTGGAAAAATCTTGTTTAAAGATTTGTAAATATTTTGTTATTTGAAGATGGTTGTGATTGTAGGGAAATCATTTAGTTTAACTTTTTTATATATCTATCACATCAGTGCTCACTTTTTGTGAAAGAAATTTTGTTGAAGTTGGAAAAAATAAAAAAAAAATTTTCTACAAAGTTGTTTTGACAAAAAAAAAAGTGATATATAATATATATGAAATGATATATTATATATATATATATATATATATAATATGATAAATGTTTTAACGAATTCATTTATATTTCATGAATTTTTATATTATTCCTTAATGTAATTAGGATGAAACGTTCATAATATTGCATGATAAATTGATTAATTTAAGAAATCTTAAATGCAATAAATCTATTGAACTTTTGCAAAGGATTCTACGAATTTATTAAATACGATTGAAATAAATTGAAAAATTTTCAACCGTTAACATTTATCTAACATTGCCAATTAAGACAAGATTGAATTAGTGATTTTCAGCAAGCTAATCATGCTGATAATATCAAGCTATTTTATCATATGATATCATAATTTTAATGATTCTCTGTATTAGAGGTAGAAAATTGATTAAGCAATGCATCATGACATTATTTTATATGTTAGTTATAACATTGAGACGAATTTGTCTCCGAAAGAGTTGTTCGTGCAGCAAATATAAATTGGCATCCGAAATGTCTCAAATGTGATCAATGTGGAAAATGGATGGAAAATGATAGTTTTTGTGGTATAAGAATTCTTAGTAAGTTTTATCCATTTTCTAATATGCATATATTTTATCATTGCTAATGTACATTCAAATTAATTTTAAAATGAATAAAGAAAAAGATTTTGGAATGTTTTTTTAGTACAAATTTCTCCGGATCTTTAGATTTTAGGATTCTATGCCAAAATTACAGTAAGGTTGCAAAATGTAAGTTTATTAGATTAAATCATTTTATATTTTGCCTTTATTTCGAGAGAATTTCAATTTTTCAAAAAAAAAAAAAAGTGCGAAGATACGCATTTTATAGTTAATATTCAGGTAAAGCAAGTATTTGAACATGGTACGGAGCTGTATTATCAAGATAACATTTTTCATCCCTATCATTTCTGCTGTGCAAACTGTCGGTAACCAATTTAACTCAAATCCTCTGCTTACTTACTTAGGTTACTTCTATATTTGGTATAAGTTGTTAATATCCATATACTATGATTGTGCTGTTGTAAATATCAAAAGCTATAAAAGGTATATAATTGTTGATAATCCGAAACTAATTAATTATTGTAATTACAATAGGCTACAAGTTATTGATACAACATTTCTAACAATTAACTTCGAACAAATATGTAATTAATTACAGGACAGGACTGGATGGAAATACTCGTTGTTTATAAGATAAATTCTACTGTTAACAGTGTTATGATTATCAATGCTCTTCCATGTGTGTAGCAAATCATCATCCAATTGATAATGAAAGGAATATTTTCGCACTTGGAAAATATTGGCATGTTGATGTAAGGATATGTTAAATTTTCAACTATAATTTTTTTTTTTTATTAAAAGACGAAAAGAAAAAATTGAATAAATCATGAAAGAAAATAAAAATATGCAAAGTAACAAATCAAATAGTTAAAAGTGAAAAATTACATTTCTTCTCCAATATGCTTTCTGATGTTGTTAGATTTGGTAATTTTAACGATTAATTTAATACTGCCACTTTTTTTTTTTTTTTTTTTGCAACTAATTTTAGCATTTTCTATGTGCTAAATGTGAGAAACCTTTTTATGGTAGTAAATTGATCGTAAAACAGCTGTTATGTAAAGATTTAAATTATTAGTTATTTAAAAATTACTTCAAATTGTTGTTCATTATTTCTCACACTCTAAGGGACCTTCTAGAAATGTCCATATTGCTTGATTTGTCCATTTTATATCAATTGATATCACTGATCACATCAACATATGATGATGAACGACTGTTAGAAAAATTGATTATGATTATTCGAATTTCAAAAAGTTTTCGCTTCTTTGACAACACCTTTAAAACTTTACAAATTCCGCTTTTAATATGAGATACTACTACAGCTATTGCTATTATCAATGAATATTCTCAATTTCTTCAACTTAATTTTAAGTGCTTTGCGGATGTTTGTTTCAAATGCAATATTGATATTAACGGAAAGCAGCCTAAAAGTATTTGGTAAATGTTGATGCCTAAAGTGTTATGCTTGCTCAACTTATGATACGATGCTAAATCAAAAGTATATATCTTTTCATTCTATCCAATTTAGCGTTAATTTGTAGATTGCAAAAAAAAAAGAAAAAAAAAAAAGTATTTCTGGAAACGAACGATTACTACGAATTAAGAAAAAACTGAAATATCAAAGTTGTTAAATTTCACTGATTATTATTTTTTATTTATTTTTTTCTCAATTTGCAGACCAAATGTGATCGGAATGGGACATGCAACCAATTTGTAAGAAATATTTTGATTATTTCGCGAAAGAAATAAGACATCGAATGATTATTCACTGAAAAATTATTTCATTTCATATTGTTTGCTTTTTTTTTTTTTTTTTTTTTTTTGGAAAAGGATAAAAGAAAGTTAAGAATGATAAAAGGGAAATTTTATCATTCAAAAATGAATATCTGTTACGGAAATAACATAGAATATGGTCAAAGGTAAAGAAAGAATGTATTATATGGTCAAGGACTTTTGATTTCAAAGCATGAATTATTCAAAAATATCAAATAATCAGACTAAAGGTGCTGTTTTTTTGATACCCAGTAATGGAGTAGATATGAAATTTTCCACAAACACATTGAGGATACGATTCGTCGCACAACATTTGGTTATATTGAAGAGATATTGAAAAAAAAAAAAAAGGGTCAAAAGTGCAGATATTTTCATTTATTTCATTTGTAGTTCAGATATCCTCATTTTTACCTTCCTCAAATTGAATGAAAAGCTCCTATAAATCAATCCTGAGGATATTCAAACTTCTTACAGAATGATACGTTGTATTTATACATTAAGCAATATGGAATATAATAATTCCCATTATTCAAAGTATTCCACGGTGAATTAATAAACCAACGTTGCCCTCCTTTCCCGTTCTTCACCTGATAATTTTGCAAATCTTTTGCGTGATATAATCGATTTCCACGTAAAAGTGCCAAAGATTGAAGTTTCTTTTCCATTACGTGATGATCATTCTGAAAGTATATCTGATCACTGTTTTAAAAGTTGCTTCTTAAAGTTCAACGTAAGATTTCAATGTAATGAACAAAATAAAAATGAGAAGTTAAGTTCGATATAATTTTCACTAAGTGTTCAAACGATCATTACATTAAGATTGATTATGCATATTTGACAGCTTTCTTTAGTAATCTTTGTGACTTTCACAGTACTTCAATGCATCAATGCTTATGATCTGCAATGGTGCATTGTGTGCTTGTCAAATTAATTTGCTAATTATGATATCACAAATTACAACGATTAGGCGATATATTGGCAATTGGAGCTTTCTCGATTGAAATAATTGAAATTAAGTTTTTAACATCACTAAATCTACTAATGGAAAATGAAAACATCAAAAAATTACCTCGTCTGCACTATTAACTGTTGATAATTGATCACTGATGATAAACAACATAGTGAAAAACATCGGGAAGAACATTCTGAAAATGAGTAGAACGGATTCATAATAGATTTTAATGAGAGGGTCAAGAGATACCTAATCTTCTTTTTTTAGTCTAAACGATTCTTTAAAATCATTCAACAATTCGAGAGTCACCATTTCAACATAATTTCTCTCAAACAATTTAATTATTCTGCAATTAAGAAGAAGATGTAATGAGAAGGTCTCGTGATAGAAAATTATCAGTTCTTTGTTGTTTGCATAATCTAACACAGCTTGGTTTTCCAATGCATACATCAGTTGGACAAAACAATAACATGTTAATTAGTGATGAATATTGAATAAAGAGGAGAGAGAGAAATCTTTAATTGCCATTTTCAGAAAGATAAATCTCTTTTAGCAATTTTTCAAATATTTGAAAATATTAGATTTGCTTTTGCTTTCAGTTTTTCGATACAAAAAAGAAACAGAACTTCAACAAGCAATTTTGAAGTAAAATACCACAGTGGTTCGATGCAATAAATTTGCTGCAGGTCAAGTTTCTTAATTAACTGCAATTAACTCATCAAAACAACTCCAAAAAAAGGTGTGCTGAAAATAGTAAACGTTGTTGTCTCCTTAATGATTAGTTGTTGGGGAAAATTTAAATATCGATGATAATTGTAAGCATGAATTATTAAGTAATATGTAATTCGAGTATTATCTGTATTGATGGTTATCGTCTAAATATACATTTCACATTTAGTAATCATTTTTTGAATTTCAAACTAATTGATAACCAAATAAAATAATTTCATAGTACAGAAATAATTAAACTGTAAAATATCCTTCCATGTATTATCTAAAAATTTAATATTGCTTTTTTAAATTTACCCAATTCATTATTTTGTATAGAAAACTGGAAAAAGCGTAGAAATATTTCTTTTTTTTCTCACCTCATCCAAATATGACATGACAAAAATCATTTATTTAATCAGAAACCTTCGAAATTTTATATTCAACGATTCCATATTGGTGAATATGAAGTATTAAATAGAAAAAACCGTTAATTCTCCAACTATCTTAAAAACGTTAATGATGCAAAATTTTGATAGGAGAGAAAAAAGAAAGAAAAAGAAAAAAAAGTTAGAATGAAAGAATCAGAATCGGAAAAATATGTAATTCTTGCTTTATCTTCAAATACAACTTAAAGTGCTTCACTAAACTTTTGCATTTGGTGAATTATGGCAAATGGACTGATGAAGGAAAGATAAACAAATGAAAATTCACACCGAAATAGATACTTCATTTGGGCAAAAAAAGAGGACAGAAAAATATAAACAAGTACTTCGCTTCCGGGAATCTATTTATTTCTGTTCAAAAATTCATTCTTCCTGTAGGCAATTTTTTTTTTTTTTTTTTTCCTTGGAAAAAACTTAGCGAAGTGCTTTTTCATCAATCAACCAAATACAACTATAATGTTTATTTCAAGGATTCATGTCTCGAAATCTTTTCAATCAAATTTAAGTAGCTATAGCTTTATATTGCCTTATCATTTACTAATATCCTTCTTTTGCAGGCTTTTAGGTAGAAGTTTCAATGCCTAACATTCATTCCTTTTCCAGACTTCAATATACTTTACTATTTCCTTTAAGTGCAAAAGAAAAAAAAAAAAAGATGAAATGATAAATTTGGTGAAATATGCATTTTGTAAAAAAAAAAAAAAAAATAGTACTGATGCTAAAATAGAAATAATATGTTATGCACAAATAATGTTTTAAAGTAAATAAAGCTTGTTGTACATAATTAAATTTATTTCAACTTACTTTGTTCCATTTGCTGATTATTACAACTTGCTACTTCATGATAGTTTAATATGAACGACTGGATTCAAGCTATCGTTTCATGTATTGATTTCAGCAACCTATATTAGTTTTTTTTTTTTTTTTTTTTAGTTGTTTTATTTATGATGGAAAGAACAAATTAATTTTAAAAAAATAAAAATTCAGAAATGATGCTTACAGTTCTCAATTCCTCTACTGGCAAAGCTTATAAGCTTAACTTCCAATATAACCTGGATTACAAATTGGAGGAGTGCAGAAATCACGTTGTTTTAACTGGTTAAATTTTCAAAAAATCTCATAGAAAAAGTGTTTCGGAGTGTCAGCAGTATTCATAATTTGTCCTCATACAACAACAAATCCACTGAACTGCGTAACCGATCTTCTATGCCTCAATCTATGATTTTCATGCTTTCACCAAAAGTGTTTCGAAAACTTTATACCATCAATTCATTTCACAACTATAGAACAGTGGAAAGGAAAAGCAATGAGTGGAGAAAATTTTATATTACATTTCAGTTAATTAAAAAAGAAAAGACAGTGAAGAGATATTATCACGATAAATAATGCAGTTATGTGACACGGCAATTTGTAAATGAATAAATCATCATCAACACGTATACGCTTCCTTAATACTGAAGTTTAAATCATTGCAAATCGGTTTTTAATTGTTCGCACATTAATTATGCTTTGCTAAAGCATCCTTGTGAAATTGAAATTTAGTATTCCGCAAACAGAAAAAGTTAATATTGGAAAATAAGGCCTTTTTCTGCATAATTTCGCAGTTTTAATGCACTGACACAACTTCTATAACACACAACAAGGTGAGCATACTGTGTGTAAAAATGGTGAAATCATGCAAGTTCTACGCCATGGCAAATGGTTCTGCAGTTTCGATAAAACGCTGATCCAGATATTGAACCTAAATATAATAGCATGACTCGATGAAGTTGAAAAGCTCATAATTTTGAGAGTAAGTCGTAATATCCTCCCCATCATCAGGAAGAGCGATGGATATCATCAATGAGCATTCGACTTTCATGGAAGTGATAACACATCTAAACCAGCCATCGAACTATTTTCCTATTTCTCCCAAAAAAAGATTTGAGTGAAAATTAAAAATAACTTTACTACATTGGTTAGATTGATAAAGATTAAAATATTGATTACAAATAATAAAAATAAATCTTCTCTTGATAGAAATAAAGATAATAGGTTTCATTAGCGTGCTGCCTTTATTGTTTATCTGTTAACTATTAAAAAATAACATTCCGAGTCAAAATACCTCTTGTCCAAGTTTCATTAATTCATTTTGCACATCCGAATCCCATTCAAAATGTAAAACAGCAGCGGGAAGAAGATTCAGTTCATTTAAGGTTTTCGTATCATCACTAATTACTTTTCCAGAGATCGGGTCTTTCAAAACGAATAACATTGGACCAATACGTGCCAGATGTTCTTCAACAAAATTGCGTACAGCACAGAAAGGCTCATGACATCCAAATGTACCCTAAAAACAGCAGAAAGTACATTGTAAAATAAAACAGAAGTTGAATGATTCAATAAAAAAAGGCTGTTCAGATGAATAACAACAAAATTTAAGAAAAACCAATCTTGAAATTTGATTACTTGAAACTAGTTTTTACAGTTCCCCATTTCATGCATAATGTAGTTAGGAAAACAGATGTTGATCTTGCATTGTGCAAAATAGCTTATGCATAAAGTTTTTAAATTTTGAATTTTGCATTAAACCAAACCTAGATAATTAAGCCTATGTTTATTTACAAACTAAGGCTGATACATGCGGAGCATTTTTTTTTTTTTTGAATTCAGAAATACTTCCGCCTATAATGTTCCTTATCACAACTACAAAATCGCATACTGCCAAACGACTGAATAAAAGCTACAGAAAAAATGTAAATAAACCTGCAAGAGAAAACGATTTGGAAATCTAATCCTGATTAAAGTATAGTTATAGCGATAGCTACGCATCAACTCGTCCTTTTCACGCATTTCCCGTGTTCGTAATGTCGTAAACTGAAAGGAGAAAGTAAAAAATGTGGCCAGCTCAACTGCTGACACTAACTTCAATGTACACTGATCGCGTGGCGTGATTTCATAAAATACAAAAGTCGTAATTTCCAAGAGACAATTTCCGATATCATTGTAAATTCTAAACTATTAGCAGACATTAAGCTGGCTGCATACTAATTTATTTCAAGATTTTATATAAAACAAAAAAGTTTACCTTGTTAACGTCAGCTTCTCTACGCTGTTGTTCCCTTTTAATCTCAGCGACGTCTAAATCAAAAAAGTCGCGCGGCAATTGTGGATTTGTAATGGCTTGATTTGCTTCAAGCTTATATACCTGACCGAAGTAATTAAATTAGATCTCCTCTTTTATATAGAAGTTCACTGTAAAAATATATGACTTTCAAAGTGGAAATGGGTAATTATAAGAGTTAATTTTATCGAAAATAATTACTAACACTAAACACTGGATTTACAAAGTTACGTAAATAAACTTACAGCGGCATTGCGAGACAGCTTTAAAGGGACCGCCTGACCAGTTTGCAAAATTTCTAAAGCTTGAATCAGCGACTGTGTATCCATTGCTTTATCGTCTGATATTACCAAGAAAGGTTCTTGCTGTTCATTGTTAAGGAGATCTTTTTCTTCAAAACCACATGCCAGCAAAAATTCTTTTCCACCGTTAGCACAAGAAACCCGCTCCTAAAAAAGATTACGGAATGTTATTTCAAGCGAGTAAAGAGTCCTCCAAAATTTTTCTGTTTTTCGTTTTTTTTTTTTTTTTTTTTTTAAAAACAATTGTACCTCACTAAAGTACAAGTGTATACGAAACAAATCCAAACATTAAGTTAGTAGCCAAAAGTATTAAGGACTAAACAATTCTACTTGAAAATTAATAAATTACTTGGAAAATCTTATTGTTCATTCTTATACGATGATATTTGCTTTCATCTGGATTCTCGATAAGATTCCTGAGATATTTTTGGATTGTTTCCGAAGCATTCTGCCTTTTGTCGGGACCATTTAAAGAGAAAATCATTAATGTCGATGCTACTAGTGGATCATCAGCCAACTGTGTTCGCAAAAAATTTTCCACTTTTTCTCGCATCTGTAATAATCTTAACCGAACTTATGATGGATATTTCAAATATGCCTCGAATAAGTTATTCAGAGAATTCGATGTCGCGCATTACTTCGATATCTTTACCACTACCAACTCATAACAGAAACCCCTAAACTATCCGTATAGAAAACAGGCTAACTTCATTTTTCGTTAGCTGCAGATCGTCTCCAAGAAGGTCACAAGTAAAGTACACACCACTGACAGCACCAGAATGCTCAAATTCACGCTCATCAATTATATGACTCCCTACTTCAACATCCATTTTGTCGTTGGTACATCTTTCACGTTCTTTCCTTTCTTTTTCCAGTTCTTTAAGGGCCTGAATATGAAATTACTTTTATATTAAGGTAAAGGCTGTAGTTACGGTCGCTTCACAGGATCATGTTCTGGTAACACTTACAACATTTCCAAGAGTAGGCACAAAATTACTACATGTAAGCTTGAAATATACGCTTAACAGTCTTGCACAGTGCAAGACCAACAAAATGCACTGCAAATTAAGATTTCAATCGGTGAGACTTCTCATAATTCAGCAGTACGTCTCATTAAGAACTGACTCACTAAGAAAGCTAACCCGCATGCGTATATTCCTTTGCGTTATCGATTCCTGGGTTACACCCAAGTTCATCCTTTTGTAAGCTGCTTGTGCTGCAATATCAGCTGTAGCTATACGCTCAGCTGGTGGCATTTGTGACTGTAAAAAATGTTAAAACGAAAATAGAAAGAAATAGGCGAAAAGAGTAAGGTTATTGTTTTTCCAAAGTTTTCAGATAAAAAATGAAAAAAACCAAACTTTTCCTCTCTCCCTTCTAACTACAGTTTGCTGCCATAAAGAAAATAAAAACATTGTGACCAGCAAATAAATATGAACTAAAGCACAGTAAAAAAAAAAATATCAAAGGTTGAAAGTAAAAAAGGAACTTACTGCTTGTTGCTGAACAGGAACCGGGTGCGGTGCAACAGTCGATGAAGTGTTGTCTGTAAGACGATAACCGGCTCCAGCTTTTTTAAAGTTTTTGTTAACTTTCTTTTCGGTGAGAAACTTTTTCAAGCGATCCATATAGTTTATGGTATGAGTTCAGGGATCTTCTGCTACACCTAAATCATAAAATACCTTTCGAAATGCACGAAATTATTTACAGGAACAACTGACTATTCCTTATACAAAATACAGTAAAATTACAAAATCAAAAAGCAATTTTAAGCATGCAGAAAAGCACTATAGCTAAATTTATCCAATGGTGATTGTAAGCTTTAATTATGGATATATTTATTGTGTTCTGATTTTTTTCTAAAGATGAATAAAAGCAATTTCCTATCATATTACATTCGAACACAAACCTTCCTAAGAACTTCTCTCGAATTGAAAAAAAAAAAAAGCTTTTATTATTTTGGCATATTATTCCCAAACTAGTATCACTAAAAAGGAAATTAACAGTTATATCAAAAAATAATTACAAAAATTCATCGTAACAAAAAGATGAACATTATAGCCATAGAAGGAAACGTTGGAAATGGTGGTTTGAAAAACAGCGAAATAAAAAAGCAATGAAATGGAAGATCCATTCCTGTACAAAAAAAAAAAAGAAAAAAGAAGTTGAATCACGAATATTCTTCCCGAATTTACTAATCCTTTGTAGTGAGTAAATTAAAATCAAAACCAAGAACTGAAACATTGAATCTATTTAATTGTAATATATAGAAAATACAGTAAATTTTATTGTATCACGTTTTGCATCTTAAATTAATTTTTTGCAGTATTCCTGTTGTTGCACACTAACTTCAGAAATTTTTAATGAGGAAAAAGAATGCTTCGCAAATAATCCAAATGAACTTTGAAAAAGGTAAATAACCATACAACAATGTATGGTGTAATTAATACTAAAAATTATTCCTGAATTTAGATTTAAATTATAAATTATAAATTTTTGAAAATCAAAAAAAAATTCAATTCATTCATTCGTTTTTCTCACCATTTGTTATACAGAAGTAAAAGTATTAAATTTGTATAAAATATGCATATAAGATGATAAAATGATAAGATAGAAATAAAATAAAATGCAATGATATTATCTTCTTGATGAAGAATTAACTCTGGGAGAGGAGAGAGAGAGATGATAAATATCACTTTAATATATATATCCTAAACAAGTGGGGAGTTTTTTTTTCCCTCTCTCTCTCTCTCTCTCTCCTTCTCTCTCCCTTTTTCTTTCTCTCTCTCTCTCTCTCTGTTAATAATAAATAAAATATTAGGAAAATCAATAAAAAATATGAAACACATAATAATACCATCAAATTTCTTACAAAACAATCTTCAACTTTCCATTTCATTCCATAAATTTACATTTTAATATCAATTAAAATGACATGACAAATGTTTACACTAAAAATTCTACCTGTAAAAATCAACCTATCACATATGAAATTATCAACAAACTAATACCAACAATAAACGATCAGTTAAATAAAAAAAAAAAAAAAAAAAGAATAAATGAATAAATTAGCCACTGAAACCGGAAAATCGTTGCAATATTCCGTTTGTTGTATGAAATGTTGGCGGTAATTTGAATTTTACATACTTTGTTAGACAATTTCATGTTGACATTCATTTTTTAATGTAAATTTTAATTCTATTGTAGAGAATTTAAATTTATTTAATACAAAGTAATTAGTGAAATTTTATGTAATTGATTTATTAAATAATTTGTGAAACAAATTATTTAGAAAGTAATATTTAAACTTTTTGTTGAATTTCTTGAAATTTTCTCATAGTTATTTAAAATTTAGATACAACGGATTCATCGATAGTTTTTTTTTTTTTTTTTTTTTTTTTCAAATCAAAAATTGTACAATTAAAATTTTGAATAGATTCATATTCAGATGTAGTGTTCAAGTAAACATAGCATTTTACTCATTGATAATATGCGATATGTACAACAACTATCCAATAATAAACAAGCATATACAAAAAAAAAAAAAAAAAACCTACAAATATGAATTAACTATATTATCGCTTTCACAAATCATCTACATTAATAATTAATGGTATCGAAAATATGAAAAGCATTGCTGAATTTACAACAACAAATATATACATTATTTTGTATAGCAAACAAACAAAGGAAATATCACTTTTTTCCTCTCTCTCTCTCTCTCTCTATCTATTTATCTATCTCTCTATTATTATCATTGATAGTTGAAGAAATATTTTGGATGAAAAAGAACAAAATATTTGACAAAATGAATGTCATTCGAAGCGAGGCTTCATAGCATAAGCAGTCGAACTTTAGGCAAATTAAAAAAAAAAAAAAAACTGTTGAAATCAACGATAAGTATAATTGTGGTTTTGATAAATTCAAATAATTAATTAAAGATTACAGTGTATTGTAAATAATAAAGAACAAATGTGAACGAAAAGCTACAATGTGGATCAAAATAAAGTTTATTTTTTATTTTTGGATGTAAAAATACAGTGAATTATGATGATAAATTGAATAAATTTCTCTTTTATAATCAGCTACAGTATTACAATATGCAAATCAGTTAATCATGTATGCAGTTCGGCATGCAAAATAGTAATAACTTTACGGGATGTTAAATAAAGAAAAAAATCAGAGTAACAATTTTATTACAAAGAAAAAGTAACTCAAATCATTTTGTAACTGAAGCGAAATCAAAAAAGCAAAATGGGAAATTGTACACTCTGATCGGCTTAAATTAAATGGAATAAATTCTTGGAATGAAACGATCTGAAGAGTGGTGTACCAAATCTGTTTTGATTCTATATAATACTAAAATATAGCCATTGATTGGCTATCTCAAACAAGATGAATCAAACATTAGCAAATTTCAGTACTTATATGAGTAAATTAAATTTGAAGAAAGAAAGACAATTCACTAATCCTGCTCATCGAATGAAATATTATTAATTACAAGTATGACAATGGATATGAATTAATTTTGAATTGGAGCAAGGACAACGCCTCCTGGTCCAGCAAGAGTTGTTTTGCCCATCAAATCGTGATCAATCTAAATATTACTTTGAATCAAAATTCCAATCAATAAGAATTTATTTTTAAAACTTTAATTATCTTAAGCGGATTTTTTGCTATAATAGTGAGTTAATTAAGTTGCAATAACTAGAAAATTGAAAACGAATTCAAAAATTTACTTGTCTGGCTGCTTGACGTCCTTCGTGAATTGCCCAAACTACTAATGACTGGCCTCGTCGGCAGTCACCAGCAGCATAAATCTTACATTTCGATGTAATATATCGATCTTTTGCAGTGAAAATATTAGATCTTATATCTATTTCTATGCCAAGTTGCTCGATAATGGTCTGCAATTCATTGTCAATAATTATAATCTTTAAGATACCAAATCAAACAAAATAATCTCTTCTCTATGATATGCATATAAGTGTGCAACAAAATCCAGGAATTTAACATGAATAAACTTCCTAAAAGCGTAGAGTTATACAACCTTTTCTGGACCTGTGAATCCCATGGCAAGTATGCATAAATCACATGGCAATTCCATTTCGCTACCTTCAATTTCAGACATTCTCCAAGTTCCATTTTCATCTCTTTTCCAGTCAACACGAATTGTTAACAAACCGATTAAATTTTTTTGTCCTGAACCACTTTCATTTACCAGAAATTTCTGCAAAATGTAAAATTTCCATTAAATTCACATCACAAAAAATTGAACTTTTTTATAGATCTATATTTAAAAAAAAAAAAACATTTTTGTAAAAGATATTTTTATTCAATAATTTCAGGTGATACAAAATATAAAATAAAGAAACCTTTGTGGATAAACCAAATAGACGTGGATCATCACCGGTGATTTCTTTACGCTCTTCATGACCATAATCAGTCCGAAATATGATGGGCCACTGTGGCCATGGATTATTTGGATATCGTTCATCTGGGGGTTGAGACATTATTTCCAAAGCTTGCACACTTTTTGCTCCCTATTTAGCAAGAAATCTGTATGATTGATATCTTATTGTATGAAAGGGTTCAAGAGAAATATTAGGATCTAAAACTAATAAATTAAGAATTAAAATTTAACTCTTCAAAAAGTTTTATCCGAATAATATTAAAACAAACCAATCTTGTACAGGTTGCGATACAATCAGTAGCAGTATCACCACCTCCTAGGATGATGATTCTCTTCCCCTTGGCATCTAAACCTTCCCAGGCATCTTCTTCACCAGCCACAATCCGTTGACTTTTCTCCAAAAATTCCATAGCAAAACAAATTCCTTTCGCTTCACGATTTGATATCGAAAGATCACGCGGTATCGTTGAACCAGTACAAATTAGTATTGCATCGTTGTCCTACAGATTTTTACATGGATAAAAGGAAGTACTTCAAATATTATTATTAGCTATAATTCAGTCTAAACAACTTTCTACCGAATTTTTGAAATTAAAGAATATCAGAAATAGCAAAAACTCCGTAACATTTACGCTTGCCCATAAATGTTGACCTTAATATAGTTCAGTCCAGAGAACTGAAAAAATAACCTTAAGTAAGAAGTCTGCTGGGACGTGTTTACCGATTTCAGTATTTGTTATAAATCGAACACCTTCATCTTCCAGTAATTTGACCCTTCTATCAACAACGTACTTATCCAATTTCATCGTTGGTATGCCATATCTTCAATTACACTGATAGTAAAGCATTGCAATCGGATCGTTGCAAAGTGAAACGCAGGATGGAATGGAACTGCATATGATTGTAAATTGGAAAAAGAAAAATAAAATATAACATATAGAAAATATATTCTGTAACAGCACTACTTGTAGCCAATGAGCAGGGGTCACCAACTTTTCAGGACAGTTGACGGTGGCTCATCTTGTGATGCCCGTAATCTTTGTTGACTTTTGACTCTTAACTATCAGGAAGTCTCAATTTTTCAATAGTTTTCAGATCTAACCTTAACAAGCCACCTGCATGATTCTTCTTTTCATATACGACAACAGCATGTCCTACTTTATTCAGTTGTGCTGCAGCTGCCATTCCTGAGAAATGATTTTGTTAGTTTTCCTGTTCTTCTCTAATCTAATTGATAAAGCGTTGAAACGCTTAATAGCTAGCCAAATCTCTAATACTGTCACAATCATTATAAGATACTTTACTGCCAGTCATTAATTACTAAGTTATTTAACTCCTAATTTCTTATCCATCTAGCAATGAGATTTACCGTTACTTGACTTCCTTCATCTAAATAATTAAAATTATAACTAAAGCTGATAAGCTGAATATTCTCAGAATGTTTACCAGCTGGGCCACTTCCAATAATTGCAATACGTTTGCCGGTACTATAATTTGGTTTATGTGGTTGCATCCAGCCTTGTAGAAAAGCATAATCGATGATGGCACATTCGATGCTTTTAATTGTTACGGGCGGTGAATTGATCGCTAAGCAGCACGCTGACTTAAAAAGGTTTTCCAGTTTAATTTAAAACTTTACTCATTCTAGTTATATGATTAATTTCTTACAATTACTTTCTATTTAGTTTGAACAGGTAAAAAACCGAAATGTATTAACACCACTGAGAAATAGCACAGTGTCATTCTTCCCACTGTAAAATAAATGTGAATAGATACTTCATGGATTCTAATGAAATTAAACAAAAACATTTAGAATTACCTCGCAAGGAGCAGGACAAACACGACCAGTAAATTCTGGAAAATTATTTGTTTGTAAAAGTTGTTCGAGTGCTTGTCGCCAATTCTGCTTGAAAACATAATCATTCCATTTTGGAATAATATTCCCGAGTGGACAGCCTGTATTTCCCTGACAGAATGGTACACCGCAATCCATACATCTGAAGTCTATTTAACGATTATTTACAACTATTATGTTTAACTTAAACTGAAATGTTAAAATCTAAAAATATAACACCTCGCCGCTTGTACACGAATATTTGACCGTACGGTACCATAATCCGTAATTTCTTTCCAAGTTTTTATCCGCTCTTCAACCGGCCGATAAACCACTGTTTGGCGACGATATTTCATAAAACCTCTGTAACAACGTCATGATTCTTAATGTCCTTCAATTGGTATATAAATCAGTTATAATACTTTATACTTTCTAGTCAAGTATTGTCCTTGTTCCTCGTCATGAACTTAAATGTACTGAAAATTAGGCATACTTTCTTATCGATATTAGACTTCTAAAATGCATATGAGAATCAAATGATTGATATACAACTGATTGAAAAAAAAAAAACCTTAATTTATTTAGTGGTTCATTGTTATCTTTCAAAATATTCCGTACATGAATATTTTCAATATCAGTGGTATATTCATTTGCATCTTCTATATCTGATTCACCGATATCCGAGGGTTCTTCCTCTTCATCCTCTTCTTCTACTTCTTGTTGCGGATCTTTTGTCTCCTCGAAGCCAGTATAATCTTCAGGACGAGCAAGTCTTGAATATTTGCGATGAATTCCAATCTAAAATAAGATATATGATTTTATTGACTTCAGAGAATATAAATAAGCACAATTTGTATGTTTTAGAAGGACTAGCCGTTCTTCAGTTACTTATATGATATATAAAACTTCTTAATAAGCAACTACAGTTTTAGAGATAGGAAGTTTGGCAACGAAACGTTCACGTTATTCAAATTTGTTAATGAAGACGAAACTTAGACATGAAACTAACATTAGGTACTGAGAGATGTTTTTTTTTTTCTGCACCAAGAGCCTGCAAAATGTTGTTACTGTTCTCAGTATACAAAATGGCCAATTAATCATCTGATTAATTCAATGAAAATTTACTAAAATAGAAAAATTTCCAACTTATTGCCGTACTTTCACAAATTTGGTATTTAACTTAAATAAAACTACATTTCATTTTGCTCAAGTTTTGTCGCTCACGGTTTTATATTTCCTCCTCATCAATTTTCACAACGAACTGACAAACTAACCATTTTTCGTCGTACAGGTTCGATAGCAATTTGCATATCCATTGAGAATTTGCGATCTCTTGAAGGTATTGCTTGTGAAAATGTCTTATCTTCTATTAAATCCTATTGAAGCAAAATTTTCAAAATTGGTCTTTCAAAGTCAGTGATTATAGGGTTTTTATAAAATATTAAGAATTGACTGAAAATGACGAAGTTATCTTTCAACTGTTTCTATTGAATTATTGTTTCTTAGGGAATCAATAATAGACTGTTTTTAAAATCAGCCAATTTTAGAATGGCTACGACAAGTTCAAAATAAATGCAATAATGAGGTAATGTCACCAACCTCAGTATCTTTTAGAGCTTCTTCCTTTTCTTTCGCAGCTTTGAGTGTATCAGCTTTTTTGATATGTTCTAGTGTCCGTTTATAATCTTTCGGGAAAACCTTGAAGGCAGCTATGAGAAATAAAAATAAAACTAGATTATAAACTTTTTATGCAAATTACACCTCTGTAAACAGTGGTAGATTATGAAGAAGGACGATTCATACGATGCTTACTTTTATGAAATTTTTGCCTTTATTGCTCCAATCACTTAAAATGGTACTACCAGTTTCGGATCCAGTTTCCTGAACAAATATATTAATCATTTGCTTTAACCATTCCAAATCTTCACTATCTGGTTCTTCCAAATCAATTGTTGCCATATTGATGTAACGTGTTAATCGTCCTTTGCTAAAACATTTTAAAATCAAATCATGAAATGTTGGAATATATAGTTTAATTTACATGGTATTTTTTTCTTGTTTCGTTGTTAATTCAATCATTTCAAACAAGTTTAACTATCACTTGACAAATTTTATAGTCAATCTGATAACATTTAAATCAAATATATAACCCATTATAAATGAATGCCAAGCCACCGGACATGGCGGCAGCAAAATTTCGTCCAATACTGTGTAATATGATCACTTTTCCACCGGTCATATATTCACAACCATGATCACCAACGCCTTCGATCACAGCATCAGCACCTGAATTACGTACCGCAAATCGTTCACCTGCTACACCGCAGAATAACGCTAATCCTGGAAATAGGAAATATGATCGAAAAAGTGAAATTAAACTATATGAAAAAAAAAAATCGTTCAGTTTAATCGAATGAATAAGGATCGTTTTCAGCTTCATTTCATGAACCTTAAAATTAGGACTTGTGATATACTCCACCTGAGGTAGCACCATAAAGTGCTACATTCCCAATAATTGAATTTTCTTCTGAAAGAAAAGTGGCATTGCGATTAGGATAGATGACGATTTTGCCGCCCGATAAACCCTGCAAATCATACAAAAATTCCTTAATGAAAGAATCACTTAAATCTTATCACCAACTGAAATTAAACTGAGAGTCAAAATGTGATTACAAAGTATCAATCTTAGAAGTTAACAAACTTCAGAAAATATATTCACACCATAAAATTCATTGTAGTGGAAATTTAACTTTGTAAGAAATTCAAGGTAAGATTAATTGTTTTTCTGGTTGATGTATACATATACATATTATTTAGATTAAAGATGTAATTGTATGGAAGATTATAATAAAATTAGAAGCTATCTAAGGTTTTCTTATTGATTAAGTTTGTGATTACATTACTTATGGATTACTTTGCAAACGTCTGCAAAAGCTCCGACCAAATCTGATGATTTTAATTGAATTCGGTTAATTTTACAAAAATTGAAATGGTATCAATCACCTTGCCAACACAATCATTAGCATCACCTTCAAGATAAAGTGATACACCTTTTACCAAAAATGCACCAAAACTTTGTCCTGCATGTCCTATGAGATTGATACGAATTGAGCGATCATTGGATAACCCATTTTCACCGAACTGTTTCGATATCTGTATGTATTGAACAAATTGTTTGTTGTTCCTCATTTAACAGTACAGTATTGATGTCTTCAAGAATTTAACACTTACGTGATAACTTAGTCTAACGCCAAATGCACGATCTGTATTGGTAATTTTGAAATCCTTGAAAAGTTTATGACCACTACGTCCACCACTCTGATCGAACAAATCTTTCGCTGCTTTTATTATTCGTTTTTCCAAATTGCTGATATTTACTTCCTGGAAGTTACTATATACAGACATTACAGCTGTTGGAGAATGCAACTTGGCACAATTGCTTATCTGATATAGTTGAGCATATCAACTTGCAAAGTAAATTATCGAAACATTTAATTTACCAAACCAGTACAATCATTAGTGGTTCGGATTTTTTTATTCCAACAAACTAGAATATAACAGTTTCATTCATATCACACTGCTAGAAATTCTCCAGTGCCTCGATGTTGAGAAACCGCTTCATTTTCAAGTTGCTACCTAATGATCAGACCGGTTTTTTAGGTGCTTTGTTCAAAATAGGATATAAAATTTATTTCTGGGTAATTTTCATTCATTTCAAATTGCTTCTACGGCTGTCTTTCTGCACTGCTTCTAACTGATATTATCTAGATAGAATGACGCTCTCTCCACAGGTTACGTATTGTTTAGGCCATTATTTGAATTCCGATTCTGTTTCTGAATTTCAAGTTCAAATAACCTGTTTAACATTACTTCCATGGGTATCACTGTTCGGAAAAAGCTTCTGAGCATTCAGTAGGATATTACCGAATTCCAACATGGTTGCTTTCTTGTTTATTGGACTCGGACTTGCATATAGCAAGTCAACACGTCCTACGGCTTCCTGGATTAAATTGATTGTAAATTTTGCAGATGACAAGAAATAAATAATGTTATATATTTTGAATAAAATTACCTGACTGACTTGGATCAAGCTGATCAAAATATATACAAAAAGATTTTATTGAGCCAGATATTGGTACAAAAGATTTCCTTTGACAGATTTATTGTTTCAAAATTTTGAACACGATATTTAAGATGATACCTGTAATGTTCGTAAGCCTAGTTTTGATAAGAAATAACGCACTTCTTCGGCAACCATAAACATGAAATTAACAACATGTTCTGGTTTCCCTTTGAATTTTGCCCGTAAAATTGGATCCTGAAAAAAATTAACTTTCTTCCCTCTTGGAGATTTCAAATAAGCAAAATGGTTCCATAAGCCAAATTTTTAATTGATTCTTTGTTTATAGGTTGCACAAAATGACCTGAGTAGCAATGCCAACAGGACAAGTATTTAGATGACATTTTCTCATCATCGTACAACCAAGAACAATCAATGGTGCTGTTGACATTCCAAATTCATCCGCTCCGAGCAATGCTGCTATCATTACATCACGTCCTGAGAAAATGTTTAAATCTAGGATCACAAAAACTGATCAAGAATTTTGCCAGCATTTCAACTCGTGTCAAAAGTAAGAGCTTAAGCATAAATTTTTACGAATAATAGTTTTAATTAATCTTGACTTTCCTTGATAAATTTAATTAGACTAGTTATTGCCGTTTCTTGATAACATACTACCAGTAGCAGTGAATTTCAGGACTTACCGGTTCGAATTTGACCATCTGCCTGTAGAACGATACGATTCCGTAGATTATTCATACACAACACCTGATGAGTTTCTGCTATTCCAAGTTCCCATGGTAATCCGGCATGCTTTATTCCGGTCCAGCTTAATTCAATCTATTTATTGATTAGCTCCCAATTACTGATATAAATATAACCGAAAAATGCATCGGTTTAAGATAAGAAGAGTGAAAGAACCGATGTAACTGAATTTAAAAGACTAATTCAACTTAAACTTCAATAAATTAATTTCTAACGGTTTATTACAGCAATTTTCAGATTTTCAGATGGAATTATTTCTTTTCTTAAAAATACCTAGAAGCACCAGTACCACCATCATGTCCTGATATGGTGATATGTTCGGCTTTGCCTTTAGCGACACCAGCAGCAATAATTCCAACACCTGCTTCAGACACTAATTTAACACTAATGCGAGCCAATGGATTGGCACATTTTAAATCATAGATGAGTTGCGCCAAGTCTTCAATACTATAAATATCATGATGTGGTGGAGGTGAAATAAGGCCAACACCCGGAGATGACTTCCGTGTCGACGCTATTTCTACGCTGACTTTGTGACCCGGTAGTTCACCTCCTTCACCTGGTTTCGCACCTTGGGCAATCTTTATTTGTAATTCATCAGCATTTGCCAAATAGGCACTGTTCACACCAAATCGAGCTGATGCTATCTGCAACTATCAGAGATTACAGTTATTAATACCTTATCGAAAGCTTCTTTGCGATAACTTTTTGATTAATCAAGTCTATTTTTTGTTTTATACAAATCACCAGATCGCAAAAGAACAACCTGCTTTATAGCAGATCGTAAATTGTGTTCTTTCGGTTGATCACTTTTGTATCGTTCCTGTTTTTCACCACCTTCACCAGTATTCGACTTACCACCAATACGATTCATTGCAATAGCTAGAGTGGTATGAGCTTCCCATGAAATGCTACCGAATGACATAGCTCCTAAAAGATTATGACGAAACTTCTAAGAGATTCCAATTTGCATACTTATAGTTAAAAGCTGCCGAATTTCAGTAAGCCTCCTAAGAATAATAAAAATGCTATTAGAAGGTAATTTAGTTTTAACTATGAATACTAAAAATTCAATCAAACAGAAGATAGAAATCGATGTCTTTACCAGTAACAAATCTCTTGACGATTTCTGCAGCAGATTCCACCTCTGACAATGGTATTTGTAATTTTTTACTTGTCTTGATTTCTAACTGTCCACGTAGCGTACACATACGTTGAGCAAGATTAGATGCCACTGAATATTCGTGGAATGTTTTTGGATCATTCAGTTTTGTTGCTGCCTAAAAGAATGATAAGAAATGTCATCATTCTACTTTGCATCACAAAATGGAATTGATACGATTCATTTCCACTAAAAGTAATCGATCTTTATCATATTGATGGTCGAAACAAACATAACTCATATCAACAAATATTTTTCATGTTAATTTTATATAGAAGATTTTTTTTTTTTTTTTGTAAGAAGATATATAAGCTTTTCATACATAAAAGAAGTTATCAAATAATTTCACCTGTAACTTTGCGATATTTGTTGGCTCATTGATATGTCGCTCACCGCCATCTCGCCAGTGAAATATTCCAGGACTGATCAAAGTTTTGCTGTCTCCTTAAAATGTTAAATGTGATATATAAACGGTAAAACATGACTGTATTCATCCTTTAAGGTTATGAAATCCATGTATCAAAAATCTTTTTAAAGCGATTTCCACATTGCAATTATCATTTATGCTTTTTTTTTTTTGTTTCAATCATGAATTTTTAACCTTAAAGGATCCAAGTGTAAAAAAAGCATTTAAAGATGCTTTCTAAGTTTTCACTGTTTAATTCCTATAAAGGTAAATACACGTGCCGTAATTGTATTCCTTATCAGAAGCTGCCGGATAGGCATTTCGATGTATACGTAATGCTTCAGCTGCAAGAATTTCAAAAGTGGCTCCACCTAAACGTGATACAGTGTTGGTGAAGCAACGATCAACAACTTCTGCAGCCAATCCAACGGCTTCAAAGATTTGAGCACCCTACAGATATGAAATGAATTAATTGACTATGCAATGTTTGAATTTCATTTCTTCAATAAAATTCTAATTGATATATTTTAATGATTTAACAATGCAATACCTTGTAACTGTGCAAAGTACTTATTCCCATTTTCGCCATAACTTTAAAAATACCTCGCTCAATTCCAGCTTTATATCCTTGGAATACCTGTTAACAAATGCATTCTATTCTGTAAGCATTAGCAAGCAAATAAATAAGTCAATATGCAAGACTAAATTGGAAAATTTTAAAAGCTTTCCTAAAAAAGAAAGAGAACATGTCAAGAAAATTAAAAAATAAGGAATTTTTAAAATATAATTAAACCTGTTCATCATTTATTTCCGGATCAAAGAGACCCATATTTCGAAGACGATGACATGTTTCATATATTAAATATGGACAAATTGCATCGGCACCGTAGCCAAGTAAAACACAGAAATCATGTACCACTTTAACTTGACCGGATTCAACTATCAGAGCTACCTGAAATTTGTCAGCCATTAAACTAATCGATCAAATTCAATATTAATTAAAATAGTATGAGATAGTTCCCATCACTTTTAAAGGATCATAGAATTAATAATGGAATTGCTAGCGATTACAATCATTAAATATTTATTCTGAATAATGAGTGCATTCAATAAAAAAACTACCTTCATGCGCAATTGTTGCTTTAACAAGCATTGATGAACGGCGCCAAGTGCCAGTAATGGACTAATTGCAACTAATTGTCGACATACTTTCCGATCAGAAAGCACTATCATCTGATAACCATCAAGTGCTGCAGCACATGCTTCACTGCAGATCCGATCCAAAGCTGGTAACAGTCCCTGTATTTCATTTGTAATTTTACTTTCGGTTATTATTCTCGTTATTTCAGAAATATTCGAACGCTTCTTTTATCTGCTTATAGATCTGATTTTAACATTTCTTCGCTTCGGAAATTTCTTTGAACATTACGTACAGGGATCTAATATTTATTTGTTTTGAAAATCAATAAAACTTCCTCATATTTTACTTGATATGGACGTAACTGATTATGCATTACTGTTAATTAGTATTACCTATTAATTACAGGCTTAGAATGAAAAAGCAAGGCATATTCTAGGAAGTTAAGCAAGACAGTATCCTTTTTTTTTTTTGTTTTTTCATTCTAAGTATGTAATTAATATCTAATGCTTGCAGAATTATCTCTTTCGAAAAAAGAGAATGATTAATAGATCCAATATATTCTAACATTTTTCCTTCGAGAGAAAATCATCCTATCATAATTTCTGTTACAGACATGTTTGGTAATAATTTGAAATTGAAAATATTAAAACCTTAGAATCATGTATGGTGGGATAAACAACATCGATCACCTTTGTTCGCCATCCTTTATAAGTTGTACGTTTCAGAACCTGCAATTTTATGCTTTTCCAGATCATGTATAGAAGTAATTAGCTTATTTAACCTGCAGTACTTTACTTATATCTTGCTACTCTATCTAAGGATAACTTATTAATATCTCCTGATCGAAGGATGACTTAGTATATCAACACTTTTGAGGTGAAAAATGACTTATGTTATTAATACTTCCAAATCGACGAGAGATAAAACTGGTTGTTCCAGGATCAGTCGTTCTTCCAATTCTTCCATTGGTTCCAATAAATTCGATTCAGGTCCAACAGGACATCTGAGTGACATCACGATCTGTTCCCGAAACGGATCAATTGGTGGATTCGTTACCTGGTATACCACTTATTGCACATCATAATCATGAACGATAAAAGTTTGTCACAATCATTCAAATACTCTAGCTTTCAGAAAAGTATGAAAATTTTTGAGTATTCTCAGGAAATTAATAATCCAAATTGGGAAGTCATCAAGTGCAAGAATGTTTCCCACTTCTTTTACTACGATTATTTGATTAGTCAGCTTAAAATGATGCCACGGCCATTTTCATGAAATCAGATCTTATTCTATAATCAAAAACTAAGTGATATTTTATCAATCAATCAATATCTTAGCAATGTTAATAGATGATAAATGATGTTGCAAAATTCTAATAAGCAAAATTATCAGTGACATTTCCCACTAATCAATGAAGTACAAATAATTTGTATACCTGTGCAAAAAGTTGTTGGAAATATGAAAAAATTTGTGGACTATAATCAGAAAGACATGCTAAAGCAGCATCGTTCCCCATTGAACCTAATGCTTCTTTCCTGAAAAGCAAACACATTAATTTAATGCTAAATTTTCAGCAAATAACTTAAATGAAAAAATTACAGCGGTAAAGGTAAATTTTGAGAATTAAAAAAGTAAACTAATTCCTGCAGAACATAAATAAGATAATTAGTGGATGACGCTGTATGGATTTTGATAGAAAACTGAAGCTATTTTATTTGAAAATTATCTACAAAATAATTACGAAAAATTTGTCGCTCATCTGCTTTTCTTTGATACTTAAATAAATTTGAAGTATTACTTTATTGCATTAGACGTAACTTTATGTTCTATATATTCTTCACAATAATTAAAGTTTTTTTTTTTAAATTTTATCTTACAAGTAAACACAATTTATTCTCCCCCTCTTATATAATTTATGACGTACGTTGCTAAATTCAAACTTACTTTTCAATAATCATTGGTGCAATAAGCATAGAGAATGAATCCGGTGTATATGAAAATGCCATAAGACGTCGATCTTCATCCAGATGGAAATCTTTGTGATGTTTCTTTGATATCCGATGATTAGTATCGCCTGTGAATCTTTCCTCATTCCACTGAAGTTCTAATTCGCGTTTTATCAAGTATTCATTCGTTATAGCTCCATGAGATAACTGTAAGTAATATTTTTTTATTGATAACTGATAATTCATTGTTAACATTTGCTAATTTTACTCTATCCACACTATCGATTATTTGTTAGAATTAATGTTGTTGAATGTGGAATCCAAATAATTACTATTCTCTTTCTATTTCATATTTTAGTCGTAAGATTTAATAATTCTAGATTTGATCTTGCCAATAAAATGAAGTATCAAAAGTGATATGATTAGTGTTTATTTGATTATTTAAATACTAGAGAAAGATTTGCTTTGAGCACAAATTTTCTATCTGATCCACTTATAACAGTTTTCATTCCAAAGTTTCTTTAGTCTAAAATTACAGTGTAGTTGAAAAAAATTATGCAACGTTTAGTTACCACATCGTTTTTGCGAAGTTGATCGAGATATATCCGAGCTGAACTAAGTTTCTTGTGAGGTCGTGAAAGAGCTATTCGTAGCTTCAAATCATTATCTTCTTCAATTTTCTTCTCCACAGTATCAACAAGTAACATACGACCAGGTCGTAATCTATCCTGAAATAAATCAATGATAGTATTTGCTAATAAATTGTATATTTGTGTATTATTTGATGAAAAACTGAACATATATTGATTAGTGCGAAGGTTTCAAATAAATTTATTATCATATATCAGCTTTTTGCGAGCGGCTCACAATGCATATCACCAAATTATTTCGCTTCAGTTGGTTTTAAATGCTACGAATTCTCAACATCTTGAAAGATGAGATACAGATTCAACATTTCCATCTTCTTCTTCTTTTAATCAACTTAAAGTGAAGTGTGAATAATTTATATTGGAGTTCTGCTGGGTTTATAAAAATTCATTTATTTTTAAAACCGAAGTATATCCTACTGGGTTGATAGTTAATTTCTGCTATAATTAGTTTTTCTTTTAAGTAATTTTTCCTTCGCTAAACATTTGTAATGTTTACATTCATAATAATTAACGAAGGAAAAATCACTTAAAAAACTAATTACGAGCATAGATGTAATCTTCTCGATCTCTTCTCTACATATGTTTGATTATCATATTATTAAGCTAAACTAATTTAACAAACGCTATGAATATTGCTTACCTTAAAATATGGTTATTTATGAGAATACTAAAATGAAAAGAAAATAACTACTAGAATAAATCAAATTATTGTTCAAAATTATTAAATAATGAAAGACGAATTAAAGAGTTTCACCATTTTTCCGAAAAAAAAATTCTTGTAAAGAAGAAATTTTTTGTAGTATATCAAGCTAGCAAAGCATATCGTAAATCAATGATATTAAAACCACTTAAATCTTATAATTATTTTGTCCTTTCGATGGATTTATTATTCCAAGTTTTTCATTTGTAATACCGGAGTACAAGTTAGTAACAAATTTTCCAAGATCCCTTAGAAAGACTGATGCATTCAAGACTAAAACCGAAATATTCTTATTGTCACTGCACTTTATCCTAATAAAAGATGAAAAAAAAAACATAAGTGAAATTTAAAAAAAAAAAAAGTAAAGGAATGAGAGAAGTAATTTATATAGTCTTGAAAATGCTTTTCATTGTCTCTTCTAACATTGATCATCACAAAAACTATGAAGAAAATAAACGTTGCTAAAGTAGTCCAATCGAAATTTTAAAATCTAGCGGTACAAATTTTATTGAATAAAAATGTAGATAGTACCCACAGACTATGATAGGCAGAAAGTTCGTTGTGTGCAATGTTTTATCACTACAACAGCTCAGTAAAATAAACGATGAATAACACCTTTACCTGCTACTGGGATTTGTAGATGAATCGGAGTGCAGTGGCAATTGCTTGCATGGAAAACGATCAAATGTAGGAAGTAAAGCAATTAATTTCATACGATCACACCTGGGTATCATGCGGTTTGGGAAATGTATTCGCTTCGGTAAGCAAATTGATCTGGATTACTTAATGTATCAAAGCTATGAATGCAGTAACATTGATAGTAATTCTTACGATAAAGGATCCATTTTTGATAACTAATTAACTTTCTTATGATATGAAAAAATATGCAAAAAATAATGATTTCATGTGTGAATAAGATCAGAAATTGTATCATTTTCAATGTATACCAAAGTTTCAAGATGCTTGGTAAATTTAATTTTTGTTTCATTAAATTTTTCATAATAAAATGTTTCATTTGTTTGATGTTTAATAAATACGCATAACAAACTGGAAGGATTAGATTGCATACTTGATTTAATAATACTAATTTTATGAAATTATTAACTAATGCATATATAGTACGCTAAATATCTTTTTTAAATTTACTAAATATTTTCTAAGTAAAAATCATAAGCAAAAAAGCAGGAAAATCTTATTCAAAAACTGAGAAACAGTTGAAAAAAAAAAATTTTTCTTTCGCTTATAAATTCTAGTAAAAAATATTTATAATTTATAATTTCCATGAATGGAATACAATGATATGCTCTCATCAAGTGCAAAACAATCAGATCACAACTTGGATCTTCGCCATGATTTTTGCTTTTCTTTTTTGAAAAAATTTCATTTAGTACTATTAATTCTACCAAAATGTAATGTACTAGATTTCATCCACCTCGTAAGTATACTATCAATGAATACATATTTTTTAATGCTTCATTTAAGTTTATTTTGCTTATTTAATGCGACCTTTTAGGATTATCAGTTATCATAATAAATTCGCTCTGTCCGATATATTATAAACGCATGATTTGATTTTTTGATGAAGGATAGTAGAAATATGAAATAAATTAAGTTTTCTCTTCTTAGCAAAATACGATCACACCTTCATTAAGTTTACTACCAAACTTTACTATTATACAAAATATTCTAGGAATAGCCTAATGTCTAATCATTAATTTTATTCATTATTTCTGATTTCATTCGTTTCGCAGTTTTAGATAAAATTATTATTTATCAATAGTTATTCACTTCTAAATTATGTTATTTTCTATCTTTTTATCTTTTAAAAAGTAATGAAAACAATCTCGTCGTTTTTCATTTAAATTACAATTTACAGCTTCTTTTTTTCTTTTCTATTACATTCAAAAATGGCACAAAATCTCTCAATGAAAAAAATTATGGTAGACATTTGTTTGATTCTGCTGCAATATTACTTAACTTTTTGATTTCTTTTAATAAATGATCACATAAAATTCTCCTTACTGGTGTCAAAACTAGCTTAGTAATGGGCAGTAATTTCAAATTCATCAAAATTAAATGAGTTTCAAATTATTGCCCATTATTTATTAATAATACCATTACTATGGCTTCTTACAACAATGATAGAGAAGATTGTGCTTGAGGACCTCCACCGAAAAAACCAAAATTGAAACCACAACCCTGCTATTATTATTATTATTATTATTACTATTATTATTATTATTATTATTATTATTGTTATTATTATTATTACCATTATTATTATTATTGTTATTATTATTATTATTATTATTATTATTATTATTATTATCATTATTATTATTATTATTATTATTATTATTATTATTATTATTATTATTATTATTATTATTATTA
>JABVXV010000205.1:83172-114282 GCA_013365325.1 Dipetalonema caudispina | reverse complement strand
TTATTATTATTATTATTATTATTATTATTATTATTATTATTATTATTATTATTATTATTATTATTATTATTATTATTATTATTATTATTATTATTATTATTATTATTATTATTATTATTGCCATTATTATTAATATTATCTTTATTATTGTCCTACTATTATCATCTTCATTATTGTATTAGGTATACAAGAATTTCAGACAGTTCTAAATTTGAAATAATTGTAATGTGAAAAAGATAATAATAAATTTTAGAGGAGATTTTTCAAAAAAAATACTTTGAAACGATATTATGCTATTTATTAATTTATTAATTTTATTCTTAAGAATGACCTATATCGTTATTGATATTATTCATTACCAAACAAATAAGTCATGCTTATTTTAAAAATAAAAAAAAAAAAACAAAGGATTTATAAGTATTGACACTGAAATGGATAAATTGATCGTATAAGTGTTTGCTCTAAAGATGAAATTTAAAAAAAAAAAAAAAAGCAAACAAAGGAATTAAGATCGTAGTGTTGAATTGCATTTTGCTAACATAAATATCTGCAAATTTTCGATGAATTCCGAATTCTTTGAAGAAATCTCGTTAAAGTTGACTTTTTGCTTTTTTTTATTGTTTAAATGATATTTGTCCGAATATACCAAATGTGCTATAATATGATATTGTGATTTACTGATAATTGAAGATTAAAAATCGGCAAAGAAGCAATATAATCAGTTATATGGTAATAAATTGAATTGTATGAACTGACTGTGCAAGTGATTCTTTTAAAAATGAAACAAAAAAAAATGAAAAACAAAGGGATTATGAATTTTGATATTGAATGATATTTTTTGTGGTATAAATATTTATTCAAATTAGCCTTCATTCAAAATTATTTAACAATATAATCTAAGTGATAATTTCTTACTATTGAACAATCTACGCAAAAACAAATTATATTATATATGAATAGTAATTAAATGCAAAAATTCATTATTCCAACAAAAAAAATAAGTATGAATAATAAGTAAATAACGAATTTGACAACGAAACAATTCATGATATATACATATATATGAATATATTTTTACATATATATGCATAGGAAAGTTTAAAATAGATAGTTTGAATTTCGAGAATCGAAAAAAAAAAAGTGTTCCCAATTATTTTTATTTATAGCGAAAAAAAAAAAGAGAAAGAGAGAGGGAAGAAAAAAGGGTAGGAGCAAAAAAAAAAAAAAAAGAAAATGGAACAAATTTTTTTGAAATTAAAAAAAATAATTCAAATTAAAATAAAAAAGAAAGAAGTAAAAATTATTAAGCAATTTTCACATCAATTCCCATCAGAAAGCAAGCTATCGTATTTTGTGCCATACGTCGTCGCAGTAATGCTTTCCCAAATTCCGAAATGTATGATTCTTTGTCATGTTGTTCGAGATCCATTAAGTAAACAGTGATAAACATGGAAATCTTAAAGATAAAGATTATTGATAAATGAATAATTTAATATTTCATTTTTATATTTTATTTCTTGATCAATTAGGAGAGAAAATAATTCTTAATTACCATTTTCAGCTAATCCTTTTATCTCTTCTTTAGCTAATTCTATCCGAAATCTTTTTTTTTTACTTATACATTATTTATTAACAACCTTATCTTCTTCTTGGTTAATTATATTTTAATATGAAACATTTTTCGTTCCTATTGATATCATTTAATTGCAATATGCAACAAGACAGAGAATAATTAAAAAATTTACGTAAATTAAATTCTGTTCATATCCTGTTGAGGAAATTTCTAAATAGCTAAATGTGTATAAATTTAAATTTAAAATTTTTTTTCAATAAAATACAGGGTTATATTTTCTAATTTATTTAGTTCTATAATGCCTTACTCTATTAAATAAATCATTCTACTAGTACAATGAAAACAAATTCACAGGAAGCAAAAAAAATTCAAGCAAGTATTTAATTTAATTTTTTTTTTTTTTTTACAGTTTTATCGAGTGTGAAAATTTGATACCGGTCGTTTTTCAACGATATTTTTTTCAATTTCTGGTGGTATATATTCTTTGACATCATCTAATTCCGGTGTACACATTTCTGTTTCAATATCATAGAAACCTGGTTGCATTACCTAAAATAGAGCAATGAAATTTATAAAAAACAACGATTGGAACTTTTCAAATTAATGAAATATTTAAATATGTAGAAAAAAAAATATGTGGACCTAAAATACTTTTAATAGTATTACGACAATTTTTTTGTAACCACTTCAATAGAATCCAAATAATTCATTCTTATTTAATTACTCATTTCTGAATGTACTTATTTCTTCATCAGCACAAAATATGCAACTCACTTCTCACTTTTTATTTCCATTTCAAAATTGTATTAAATTTAAAAATTATTACAATAGAAGAACTTTTGCAGATAGTAGAATTAAAAATAAGTATAAATTAATTGATTAAGTACAAATGAAGCAGCATTTGTTGATTGAAAGTTTTTCTCTGCTATCATTTTCATCTATTAATTTATAATAATAATTTAATTAATTTATTTTTTTTTTGATCTATTTGCGATACGTATTCAAAAAATAAAAATAAAAAAAAATTAATTAACAACAATAAAGTTGTTCGATTTTTACCAATTTTATGACAACAAAAAAAAAGATCATCATTTTGATTTATGATTTACTTGGTAATATCATATTGAAAAAAAAATTTTTTAATGATATATTTAATAAATTTCAAGATGCATTCCTTTTATTTTATTACAAAAAAACTAAGGTTTTTTTCAAGAATTTTTCTATAGCAAGATTTTTCAAGCATTACTTAATAATCAAATTGTATTATTAACTATTTTGTGAAAGAATTGCAAAATTGCAATATTTTATGATTTTTCATTTAAATTAATTACTTTGACCAAATTTTACAAGCACTATAGGATGCATGCTGAAAAAGTTTGCATACTACTAATGTGTATTAAAATATTGATAATAAAATTTTTATCGATTTAAAATTCACCATTTTCCTGATATCACAAATAATTATTTTTTCATTTAACAAAAATACTTTAAAGTTAAACATAAATTTTAAACTATAATCATTATTTTAACAGGCGGAATAAACTCGTTACAAGTTTTTCAAGCACACAGTTGATGCATTGATAATTGCGAATTTTATTCAGTTACCTTTGTCCTTCATTAGGAAATAAATTAAAGTTAATATCAAATTGAATAAGTTTAGTTTACCAGGAAAATCTGTAAAGGTTGAATCGGAAGAAGTTGGATGAAGGTATATGCTGCTCATTAAAATTGTAACATTTTTTGCATAATGAATGATTATAAATATGATTAATCTTATATTTTAAAAGTATAAAAAAGTGAAGTAAAGAACAGATTTTCCAATTATTCATAATCGTTTGTCTGCTTATGGAAAATAAATTGAAAAAACCAAAGATTAGATTTAATCACGAAATGATAGCAATAAGCTTATAGTTAAAAATTTTAGCCGAGCATGAATTTTAGTATGATTGATTAATCATAAGATTACAACGAACTAAATAATTAAGCAATGTAAATCATAAAATATAATTAAAGATTTTAATCGTTTTTTGCAATTTATAAAACTGTTCTAAAAGTGGTGATGATTAGATCCTAAAAAATAGTTTGCAAAATTTGTCTAAAAATTTTTTTTCAAATGTTTTTAATTTCACGACGATTTCGAATTAAAAAATAATCAGTGCAAAGTATTTTATGTCACTTAGACTTCAAAAAGTTTTTGTTTAGTTTTTTTTGATCGAAATGGTATGAAAATTTCGATTTTCTAAAAAATTATTCGCATATAAAAAATACCATTCCTCAAAATCTATGCTAGAATGATTGGCAAGAGGAATTTAAAAATTTCAAATTCATATTCTCTTCGCTTAACTTGAGTAATTAAATAACGAAATTTTTAAGTTTTACATGTAAGTTAGAAGTATGCGGTATTTACTATTATTAAAATTACTAATAACATATTTACTTCCAACATATCAATAATAAATAACTAAATAATAGCAAAAAAAAATCTCGTTAATTAAAAATTTTCATAAATAAATGAAATAATATTTTATATTATATGCATACATATTATATCTAACAGTAAGGTTTTTGAGAACGAAAATTTCTCGTTATTAATTAAAATCCATGTTTATTATAATTATTACACGTATATAATCGAATATATTTTGTTTCAATTATTTCCAATTATTTGTGATTGTGGTGAAATTTACGTATAGAAGTGAGGAGATTTTAAGATTGTTTGAATTAAAAAGGTATTTTTTGAAATGTAAATTGCTAATTAATCACGGAAAATATTATAAAAAAGAGAAAAAAAAAACAATTTTTGCATGAATTACAATAACATATACAGAAAAATAAGTGATTAAATCTTTTATTTGCTATGAAATTTGGAAATTTCCCCTTATACATTTTAAAATGTCATCATTTACATCTTTACATAATTAAACATTTCAAATTTGCAGTAAATTATGCATGACACATTTAGTCATCAATTATTTTGAAAAGGTCAATGTTACATATTTCTATAGAATTATTTTAATATTGCTAACAACAAAACTCAAATGATCAAATTTTGATCATTATTGATGACATTAAAATAGACAGTATTGACAATCTTTAATTAATGCGGGCAAAATTTAGCACCAATAATCTTAGATAGTAAAAAAAAATTACCCTCGAAAAATTGAACATCTAATCCGATTATTTTATTCTTGTTATCAGGTTACTATTTCATTCATACTTATTAACTTGTATTAAATGTTATAATCCGCAAACTTAAACAAAATTACCTATTTGTTGCTAATTTTTTCAATAATTAATCAAATAATTAAAATATTAACAACAAAAAAAAAAAAAAAAAATCAACTTACCTCGCATTGACAATCATTATCAATCATCTTTTGTATCGTTCGTGTTTCTGAAGCGCCATGACGTGTTGTTTGATTTCGCATTTGTTTGCAAAAATCGCAAAAAACACTGCAATCATTTATCAGTATGTATGGAGATGAAAAAAATTTTTTTTTTTAAACAATGAAAAATGTAATTGTAAATTATTGTGCTTAATTTTGCTGATAAAAATTAAAATAGACATATTTTATTGTTTTATTTAAACATTATCTTTCATATATTATCTAACAGATAACTTTATTCGATATTGTATTATCTATTTTTACAAATTTTCACTTCTATATTTAATATTAATCTATTAAAAGTTAATATTTTAACACTAATATTTATAATTTAAATATTCATATTTTAAAATATTATAATATTTTAAAAGTTAATAGTTTTACTTAAAGCTAATATTTTAACTAAATATTTTGACTTACTTTTTTAAAGAAAAAAGAAAGCTGAGAGTTAAATTAGTACCACGTATTTTCTAATCTTCCACACGGACATTGATTAATTTTATTGTTAACTTTTTCTGAACATGGCAATGTCGGATAACTTGGATCCGGTGTGCCACCAATTCTCATTTCAATTTCGGCAATTAGATTTTTCACTGGTTGTGTAACTTCGACACCAAGTGCTTTAATTTTGATACATCCCGGTATGGTAGGATTTTCGGGTGTTAGTATGATTTGATCAGGATTAAACCGAATTTTTGGTCGATATTTCACCGAATCAATACCTCGCCTTGTCAGATAAACTGAAAAAAAAAAAAAAAAAAACAAAATTTAAATTACCTGAAAACATGCACTGCTACTTTCATTAATACAAACATACTGTATTTCGATAAAATCTATTCCAATTTATATCCAACAAAAAATTTATTTAGATTGAAAAAATATTTTCCACTTCCTCTCATATTTTGTTCGCTTTATGTTAAATTATAAGTGATTCTGATTAAATTTACCAATCGAATTATTAAATTTACAAAATTTCAAAATAATCTTTAATGCCATTCTGAAATGTATGCTTTTTATGAGATGAAGGAATAATTTTAAGCTAAAATGTGTAACCATAAAATGAAAATTTCTCGTTTTAATTTAGCAATCAGCAAATAATTGCAACTATCTCATAATATGACAGCAATAAATGAGCGATAAAAACTGGAAATTTGCATCATATTAAATAATTTATTAAAACTTGCTAATTTATTGATGGTGAAAAATTTTGAGTGAAAGAGTAATTTAGCACTTTTTGTCCGATGAAAGTAAGCATGGATTATGCATGAATAGGATTAAATGAAAAGTTTAATTAGTTCCATTTCTACTTCTTCCATCTTGAAAAATTTTACAACTCAAACCAAGTTTAATTATTGCTCCACCAATTAATAAATGAATCAGTAAATTAGAATCTAATGAGAACAACTAAAAAAAAAATTAGTAAATTAGAAAATAAATTATGGAATTGAATATTATTTAAAAAATTCTACTCAGTATTTCTTCGAAAATAAATTATTGTTTAAACTAACGTTTTAATTTAATGCAAGAAGAGAGATAAACGAAAAACTGATAAAACAATGAGAGTTAAAAATCATAAAGTAAGTTGTGCTAATTATGTAGTAAAAATAATAAAGCCTAGGCTAGAGAGATATAAATGCATAAGCTAGACTAATAAGAAATAAAGGAAAACTAATTCGATGAAATATTGAGTAAAATTTTTCAAATATGGGTAATAAGGCATATCCGAAACGTTATAACTTTCATATCGTAATGATTCAACAAATAAAGGAATGAATGATTTAATATAATTAAAAAAAAAATTCAAAGCAGATTGAGTAAGATTGTTTAATACTTAATGACATTTAAATCAACAAAAAATTCGTACATAAAATTAAAATGCACCATGAAAAAAAAAATGTAATTCATATTTAAGGAATTCTGTTATACATTAAATAAAATTTCGCGTTAAAAAATTGTTCCATTTTTTAAAAGTAATTTAATATCAAAAAATTCTCTCATTTATAATAAAAGTAATTTGAGTTACAGAATTTTTATTTTATTGAAAATGATTAAACGTCCTTCATTTGTTAAAAATAATTTACTATTGAAAAATTTTTTCATTTATTAAAAATAATTTCTCGTCAAAGAATTGTTTCATTTATTGAAAATAACTTAACATCGAAAAAAATTTTTTATTTATTTAAAATAATTTAACGCTGGGAAGTTTTTTCATTTATTTAAAGTAATTCAACATCGAAAAATCCTCTCATTTGTTAAAAATAATTTAATAAACGAAAAATCCTCCCACTTATTAAAATTAACTTCAATAAAAAGTTACAAGAATAAAGTATATTTACAACGAAGTGCGACTATTTCAAACAATTCCTTCACTTCGATCTTTTAGTATGCTTTCTTTTTTTCTTCATCATTCTTTTTTATGAGAAAAAAAGAAAAAAATTTAAAAAAAAGCTTTTTTTTTTTTTTGCAAAAACCAAAAAATGACGAATGACAATTCATTAATTTCTCAAAATATAATTGTTTCAATTAAAAAATAAAATTTATTAGTCTGATTTAGGATCTTTTCCTCTTTTTTTTATGCAAATTATTTGCTCTACGATGACAATAGTATTCGTATCTTTATTTATTTATTTATTTATTTATTTCTTCATTTTCATTCCTTCCTTTCCTTCAGTTTTGTCATATTTTTTTCATAGGTGTATGCATATCTTGAAAAAATGATTGATCGGAAAGAATAATAGAAGAAAATGATCGTTTATTCAAGAAATAACCTGAAATCTTTTTTTTTTTTTTTTTTTTTTTGTGAAAGAAAACGATATATTTTTAATTTTAATATTCATTAAATTCTGGTTAGAATTGAAAATCTAATCGATATCATTCATTTCAAAATTTATTGATTATTTCATTATTAGCATAAATTTTAAAAATTTCTCGCCATTCTTTTTTAAATTTTCCATTTTTCAACTATACTACGCAGTTTTTGCTTGTAAATAATATATAACTTTTAAAAAATGAATTTAAAAAAAAAAAAAAAAGATTGAAAGGTAAATGAATTTCTATTAGAATATTTGCAGTAGCATCACTTTTTTTTCATTCATTTGTTCATTAAGTTTGTTAAAAAAAAAAAAAAAAAAGAAACATTTGAAGATAGAAGAATGTTCTCTCTCTCTCTCTCTCTCCCTCTCTCTTTTCTCGTTCTTATTTTTTATAGCTTTTTTTGTTTTCATTTTTTACACCATTTGTTTGTATGTTGTGTCATTCAAATTAACTAACACTTCATTCTTCTTTATAGTATGACATTTTAAAAAAAAAAATTTCTTAGTAATTATGAAATGTTATGATGTTTAATTGATAAGATATTTGTCATATATAACAATGGGACATTTTTAAGTTAATCATAATGAATGTGACATACATAATTGGATATATGTAGGGATGAGTTTGGCATAGGTTGGATGGGTAAGAATGGATTTGGATAGGTTTAGATAGGAATGAATACATTTGGAATAGGTTGATACATGCAAGAATTGGATTTTGATATGGGTTAGTGGTAGGTAAAGATGGATGTGGTATAAGTTGATATAGGTAAAAATAAATTTGGTATAACTTAACATGGGTAAAAATCGATTTGGAATAGATTAACAGAAATAAGAACGAATTTTACTACAGAATGAAATAAGTAAGAATGGTTGATTGATATTGATATGAATGATTGGAATATATGATATAAGGAAGAAAATATTCGTTTGTTGCAATTTATTGGAAAAAATTATGAATTTACGATGAATTTTTCATAAAGTTTTTCTTTTATTCCTATTAAAAATGGTGTAATTTATTTAAAATTTGTCCATCTATCAAATCAACATATATTCCTTTTCTATGGTATCATGTTATCTGATTAAATTTAACAATCTAAACAAAAAAAGATGAAAATAATTTTATTTTTTCTTACCTGCACCACATGCACCAGAAACACGGATATTAACTTCAGCTCGATCTTGTTGTGCTTCAACATTATTATTATTGTTGTTTTGAAATAGAAGTAATGCAGTTAATAGCAGATAAGTTGAGGTAAAAGGAAGAAGAAAAAGTGAGACTTGAAGTTGAAACATCAATGAGGTGTCGCGGTAGGCGGTAAAATGTATTGAGTTTTTGGAGCACTACAAAGATGGGTGATGTGGGTCGGTAATAAACGGGGATGGGTGGGGCCTCTTGGAGAAAATCACCCCCCCCCCTTCTCCTCCTCCTCTTGTTGAAATATGATAACAACACTATCCCTATCACTAACACACTTTTTAAGATGATGGTGATGATGATGATATTGATGATGATAGTGATAATGATAAATAATGATGATGACATTGATGATGCTGATAATGATGATGATCATGATGATTGTGACGATGATGATGATGATGATGATGATCATGATGATTGTGACGATGATGATGATGATGATGATGATGATGATGATGATGATGATGATGATGATGATGATGATGATGATGATGATGATGATGATGAAGGTGATGATGATAAAAATGGTCCCAACAAACAACTACAGCAACAGATAATAACAACAACGACAACGATGACAAACAATAATGACGACGATATATGGCAATGATAAGAACAAGAAAGCAATATGCGAAAGTGACGACAACGATGAATTACGGTCATACATTTTCAGCAGCAAAAGGTATACACATATATTTTTGGAAAAGATTACTTAATTAATATTCATAATATCACCACTTGTTATTTATTATTATTATTTATTATTATTATTATTATTATTATTATTATTATTATTATTATTATTATTATTATTATTATTATTATTATTATTATTATTATTATTATTATTATTATTATTATCATTATTTATTATTATTATTATTATCTTTATTATTCGCATCAACGTTATTATTATTATTATTATTATTATTATTATTATTATTATTTTTATTATTATTATTATTATTATTATTATCATTATTATTATTATTATCATTATTATTACTATTATCATTATTATTATTATTATTATTATTATTATTATTATTATTATTATTATTATTATTATTATTATTATTAATATCATTAGAATATTGTTGATGCAATAATTATCGTTGTGTAAAACTTGTTATTATCATTATCAGTACTGGTTGGAAAAGTTCAAGATGGAATGAAATCTTTTTATGTTTAAATTACCAATTGTATTCATCATTTATCCGTCATAATCATCATCATTATCATCATCAACAAGAATATCATCATTACGAATCGATAGCGATACAAACGTTGCATTTTCTCCTTTCGCCATTTTCCTATCCAATCATTTTAATCTTCATTGATTTAAATCCATAAAAAAGAGCGGAGCAGAAACGGAATCAAAATTTTTTCCATCACATTATCATCTAAAAATGAATGTAACCTAAACAGAATGAAATAAAAATTTTTCGTACTATAACTGTTTTCAAAATCAAACAAAAAAAAAAAAAGAAAAAAAAAATAAACAAAAAAAAAAAAAAAAAAAAAAAAACGAAGAATATCAAGTATTTCCGTAAACAATTTGTGAAATGAAACTACATGTAAAAAACAGGAAACTGCAAATATTTCCTAAAACAGTTTGAAAAATAAACCAATAAAATACTAATCTTGATTTTTTTTTTTTTTTTTTTTTTTTTATTTGCATTAGATAAAACTAATTAGTGAACAATATGTCACTAATTGATTCACTAATCAATTCGATCATGGTCGATTTAGCAATGATGAAAAAGAGAAAGAAAAAAGGCATTACGATTAATGTCATTTAATCATATTGTCAAAATAATTCGGTAGCATTCTCAACCTATTTTTTGATCTTTTCTTTCTTTAATTTACAATTTTTTCTTTCTTTTTAATGAATTCATTTTTTCGAAAAAAAAAAAAAAAAAAAAAAAAGAAAAAATGGAAACTACGATTAATACTTAGTACATTGAAACTTTTTTATGTAATTTCATTTATAACGGAAGAATTTCAGTATATTTCCCTTACTTATAAATAATTATGGTTGAGAAGATGGTTTATACAAATCCCAATCACTTTTTTCCACCTTTTGTAATCTTTTTTTTTTTGCATTTTTTTTTTTTTTTTTTTTTCTTGCTTGGGATAGCAAATCACTCATCAAGCACAAAGGTCAATGCCAACTTATTTAAATATAGGTATGTCAAATGAAAAAAAGAAAATTCGTTACATACTATTCTCCTTACCTTTTTTACCAATCATGATCTTTTACATGTTTAGGAGCATAATGACAAATATGTAAATTTACACTGCCCAACCGGAACTTTCAAATGACCTTGTCCATTTTTCAAATGTTGTTAGAACTAATCATTATTGACCGTTATATGAAAGAAATGAATGTTTGCTTATTTCCAGTCTATGATAGGTGATTGGTAAAATGTTATATTCCTAATGATGGATAATCTTTGTGCTGTATACCTAAATTATAGTCATTAGAGAGGAATTTTTGCATTAATTACAAAACCAACTATACAGTATTTTCGGCAGTAAAAAGAGAATTTATAAACACAAATTACAGCATTTATTTCGAGAATGGTGACAATTGAAAACACGTTAAATGATATCTGTTTAGTAAATTGGGTGAATATGAGAACTGATGATTGGTAAAATTTAATATGTTAGAAACCGATAAACTGCCAAATCATTATATATATATATATATATAACGATAAGTAGGAAAATGATTGAGAGAAAAACCGCTATTGGGAAAAATTTGTTGACGATAAATGATAATATTTCAATGCCTTCCATTAAAAAAGGAAGAAGACAGAATATGACGGTATCGAATTTACTGCAGAAAAAGCTTTTGCATTTATTTTGCACTCACTATTAACAAATCAGTGATATTCGTTAAGATCATATTATTAGCTACATAAATACAAAAGAAATAATTGCGAAGGATTCTTCTTAGCCATTAAAGCTTGGAAGTACAGTTAACCGAAACACAAAGCATCGCAGTACAAAACATCTAACCCATAACTCTAGGTTTTCACGTTGAACAGAAAACTGTCCATGGAGGGAACAAAAAAATATAGCGCCTCGTAATAAGAAAATTAGGCCATTAACTTCCTTCCATTCCTCTACCGTTTCTCAGTGGAATCAAAAAAAGAAAGATAATGAACTCTGAAAAAAAAATCCTGAAATCTCAAACTTGAGAAAAATAAAAACGCAGTCAATAATGTTGACAAATATTACTGTAGCTAATCACAATTTACTAAACAAATACCACAATCACTGGTTCCATAGCATATATAGCATTATATGGGGAAGTGAGAAAAAAAACTTCATTTTCATGATAAACCTCAATCCGAAGCAATAATAAACGGCTCTGTTGCTTCATCTGATTTCTTGTTCACGAGTCCTTAAAAATCGAAACAATCATCGATAACAAATTAATGTCTCGTTATATTTCGCACTCACAGATACAGAATTTTTTTGTAAATTGTTTCCTTCATGAACATGACATGATGAAAAAATAAGATCTTCGGACTTCGCATCTATGAACGTGAAATACAACGAAATATTTGTCAAGCAATCCAATGATCAGATAGACGAGTAGGATAAAACTTTCGAACGAACATACTTAAAATTTGTTGTGTCAAAAGACGGAATTGTTCTCTGTACAACAGCAAGTGTGTTGAACTATATTTAATGGTGAGAATAATTCTTTTAAGGATTTGGAGAGTGAAGATCGAGGGCGCATCTTCCAGTTTTCCGTTCGAATATTCTGTGATCAGAAAGAAAAAAAAACTTGAAAATTACCAGTTTCAAAATTTGAACTTCCAACAGTTTTTGTTAGGCCGGATTTGACTTGTTTCGGTTGTTGCCCACGCGTAATTTTCTGTAAAAAAAGGCATTCTTATCACTGCAATGATCTAATCGAGCTCAATAAAAACGATGCATGGACCTATGTATTTAACTTAATCAAATATCGAAATGAATTAGAATACAAACGAATAATAAGGAAAAAAAAGTTATACGTCGATAACTTTTTCTACTGTACTAACAATTTACTACGGATGGTAGTAAATTGTTAGTACAGTAGAGGAGTTTTCAAATATATGTCCATCTTCGTGCAATGAAATATTAAATTAAAACCAGGCGTAGATAAATGAGAGAACACAAGAATACTAATGTAACACAGCAATATGTATAGGAGATAAAACTGAAGAAATATAATAAGTATATTCGCTCACTTTATGGATAAACTATAAATTGAAAAGCTCACTTCCGAAGTAGGTCTAACAGCATTTCTACCATAGGTATCGACAGCAGCACCAGTAATTGTAGTTGCAGTTGTAGCAGCAGCAGCAGAACCAGTTGCAGATTTTACATGCCGTATTTCTGGCTTAGCCCGATCAAAATCTCCTGCTGCAACAGAAGCGGCGAGTTGACTGGCAGTCTCCGGATCTATCTCATCACCTTCATCCAACAGTACATAAACCGGTTCACCATTTGCGCCTTTCAATGCCTGTACCTGAAAGCAGAAAAAGAATATAATTTTGAAAAAGGGCAAATTTTAGCTTCAACTATATTATCATTTCATAATTTGACCGATAAAACCCATGTACAATCAAGCTGAAATTAATAACAAACTTTTTTGAAGTCGACACCATATTGCGCTTTGAGCGTCGCAATTGTGGCTGGATCAGTGATGATACCCTCAGAATGCTCTGCAACAGAAAGATAACCTGAACAAACTATATATATATATATATATAAATTCAGTTTACACCTCGTAATTTGCATTTTATTTTGCTTTAATCTCTCAAATGCTTTAACTGATACTTCAAATGAAATTCGACTAACCCTGGCCTCGTACCATTCGCTTGCGTTGCAAATTGTTGCCCTGGAAACATAATGCCTTCATATAAAAAAGCATTTTACTTCAATGAACAGAAATGTATGCAGAGATAACATAATTCGCAGCTGGTAGAAGTTTATCATTTAAATATAAAGTATATGAAAGGAGCATTGCTGGTCATTTGCAGGAATTTGCTAACTTCTGCATTTTAATGTTGTGGATGTCTGCATTTTAATACACAGTGTTGCTTATTGCCATTACTTATACAATGATTTCAAGCTACTGATCCAAAATACTTATTTCAGCAACTGCTCAATTTATTTCTTTGTTCAGGGCAAATGAATGAAGCAACACAGAAATGAATTTTTTTGATTACTTTTAAAACACGCGAACATACCGACTCCGCAGTAGAAGCAAATTCAGGCATCAAATCCGGATGTTTGGAACGAAGGTGGCGAATAGCTCGGCACATATTAAACGGTCGATGCAACATATATGTCATATTGCATACTAAGCATTCAATCAGTTGTGGATTGATGAATTCCATACAACCATCAGAAATTCTTTCCAGTCTTGTCTGCAATGAAAACTCTGATTTGAATCTCAAGCTTCTTGGAGCCAATCATTAGAAGCTACTATCAAATATAACGGTGATTATGAAATATGAAATATTTCATTTCCACAATGTCCAGAAGAAAACAGCAGAGATTAGACAAACGTTGCACTAAATGGAAAAGCTACAACACTGAATTAATTACTGTAGAAAAATTGTTCTTAAACCAAACACACCTCTACCTGAAGCCATGAGTAAAATACAATTTCAAATGCTTGAAAATAATAACCTTCACTAACCCATAGGCTGTCCAAAACTTATGCAGAGAGCATTCGTTTCTTCAGATTAAAAACTGGAGAAAAATGGAATAATTCCTAACCTTACACAATTCATACTGCATGTTGTGAAGATGATGTGGATGCTCCGTTCGGAAATGACGTATTGCTCCAGCACTTATCACAGCTGCTAAGATATCGCCATTACACATCTTACATTTCCAATGACAATCATTTACCGCTTCCACATATCGACTATTCACCGGCGCTGCTTGTCGTAACGCTGGCATTATAAACTGCCGTTTTGGTTTACTTCGGCGACCTGAAAAAAAGAAAAAAAAAATGAAGACATACGATGACATTACTTGTTGAACAGTGATATGACCTGAGAAATATTAGGTTTTTTACAAAATTCATTTTGTATTTTAATATGTTTTATAATGTGATAACTATGCTATTTTTTATCTAATGCAATCAATAAGATTTTCAGCAAGAGTAAACAGAAAAAAGCGGAACTTATATAATATATGCAAAAAAGAAAAAAATCCAAACCCATCCTTTTATAGGACAATTTATACCGCCGCTAATTATCTTTAATCATAACTCCATCTGAAAATTAATACCAACCAAATGTCATCCGGCTGTTGACGTAACTTGTAGCTCTTTCTTCTTCCATTTCATCGTCCTCGACATCGTTCGCACTTTTTCCTTCTTCACAGAGTTTAAGTCGCTTCTCTACCGCTATAAAAGTACCATTTCTGAGGTAATCATACAATTATACTTAATTGTTGCGAGGACTTTATCTTTTATCGAAACAGTTGAAGGATTTCCTCGATGCACAGTTTGTGAATATTTGTTATAGAGATATCCGGAGTACTTCTATGAGGATTGTTGGTAACTATTACAGCGAAAAAAAAAAGCAGTAGAACAGTAAAATTTCTAAGAATGAAACATTTCAACAGAACAAACCAGCATGTAAACGAGCTTCTGATGTATGCATTGTACCATATTTCCCACACTTGATGCGATGTTCATCCGGCATTGAAACATCAAATTCATCACCATATTTCTCCAGCAAACGAGCATTAATAACAAGTTCCTTAAAAGAAAAACTATAACCAAAGATATCCAGAAATTCATAAAAACTCAAGATGTCACAAACTTAAAAATGAACCAAATTGTTGCAAGGAGATCCAAAAACGTACCTGTAGACAAAGATTACATTTTGGTACTTCAACTTCATCCGGATGAACTTCCGAGAAATGCATAGCGAGTGCTTCGGCTGCCATAAACATCCCACACCAAATACACTGTAAATTAGCTCCACGATCAAGCGATGTGTCGATGACAGCGAAATCTTGAATTGATAAAGGTTTTCCAAGTCCTGGTTGTGGCTTCTAAAAAAAAGAAAAAATACATTAAGTGAAGGAAATTAAACAGTCAAGGTCAACATTACAATGAGCTTCTTAAACAAAAATAGATAAGACATAGAAAGATAATGAAAGTTTATAAGCACTGCTACACGATCAAAGTGACAACAGAGTGGTCAGGAATAGCGAAGACTGAGTCAACTGTTAAAAAAAAGTTGTGGCTGTTTAACGACACTTATCTATGCCTCTAGAAATGAAGTTCATAGATTTTCGAATTGAACCTGAAAAACTACAGATCATATTCTTTTTCGACCCGTACCCTAAAGACATATAGGATAACAGATATAATTCAAGACACGAAAGACCACATTACAGGTTAGTAAATCCAGATAAAGTGAACCAGGTAGATTTTCACGAAAAGAAATTTTTGAATTCTTAACAAAAATTTTAGAAGTAATCGAAAAACCCATAATACATGCGTTTGAAATTAGCTAAAATCTACGAAGCCGATGAGGGCAATCATTTTCCAACCTTCAGTTTCCACTTTCCTGCACACTGATGAATCGATGGATGCCATGCATTGAAATGTCGAACTAGATGAACAACTTCAAATTTACGATTAAGCGATACTACCGCATTGCAAATACCACAACGTGCATGTTGTTTATCCACCAAAGTTACAGGTACCTGTATGCGATATTTATTATCTTATCTTCGCTGATACTGTGTCAAATATGACGTGAGTTTGCGATATGTCACCACTTATCTAACAATGATTTTAGCAGTTTCTAAAATTTAAATAGAAAAAAGACTACACCATCATTCAGCAACTGAAGTTAAAATCACAAAACTACACGGCTCAGAAAAGGTAACACACATTTCTTTTGCAAGCATTCCAAAAGAGATTTACTTTTCGCGACAATGCAAGCATTCGAACTACAGAATAAATTGTAATTTTTCTTTTTTTATCTACTGCTTTGCTTCTCATGCTCAATTTATTCAGAAAATGCATATGAATAACACAGAAATGCAAACATACAGCGCGACCCAGCTTTTCGAACATTTTTTTCCGCAGTGCTGTTATTAGCTGATTGAGCGACATTTCGTTTGGGTTAACGCGAATCTGAGAGTAATAAACATGTGTTGCAATGATGCTCAAACATTCACCCTATGTCTGGCCATTCAATTTAACGCAAATTCTTGAACCATCAGGATGCGTTAAAAACTGGCTTTACATCAGACAAACTTTTATACTTCGTCATATTTTGAAACAACTGAATTTTCGTTTTCGCAGCATAAACGATTTAAAAAATCATAAGTGGATGTGCTAAATTTTTAACCTACAGACATTCTAATGTATTGGAAAGTTCCCATTTTCTTATTGGCAGTTACTCCCCCAATGAATCATATTTCTGACAATAATGAGTAAAACATTCAGATATTATCTCTACTGCAACCATAGTTTTCTAGTACTAAATCAAAATATAGATATTTTTACCGTAGAAACACTTCGATAAATACGACTAGAATTATGACTAGATTGAAGATCATCGTAAATGTTGCACACACTATTTTCCATACGTCGCTTCTCTTCGCTAAGCTTTTCTCTTAACCAGGTTTCATATGGAACATCTTCGAATGCCGTTACGCCCTCTTCTAATACCTAAAAATTATTGAATCAATGAAATTAAGTTACTGCAGCAATGTACCACCGCCTTTTCCTGTACCATTCTTCATCTCTCTTTTACCAATTCTAACGGAAAATAATGAATTAATGAATGAGAATATTGTAAACGTAAGTAGCGAGATGATTTCATTACCTCGGGATGATGTTGAGGAATATGTGAACTCAGCAGCAAATCGTACAGAACAATTTCACCACACAAGCCGCAGCATATATTTTTTGAATCCAAGAAACTAAATTCAACTGCACGGAGATCGTGGCGTACGTTCGCTTCAACATTATCACTTTCGCTCATATATAAGGCATTATCGTCTGAAAGATAATAAACATTAGTCAAGTTATACCTACTGTTGAAGCAATTACGGTATACAAAAAAAAATTTAGCATCCAGGAATATAAAAGAACGAGGATAAAGTACGATTTGAGGCTTAGGACTCAAACCATTAAATCACTCTTCATCACATGAAAGTCAACATCGCTGATAAGAGTTATTAAGAAATGAAAGTACTTGAAAAATCTGAATATCAGAAAATCCACACTTATCTCTTTCTGACAGAAATAAGAAGTTAAATATTCAAACAATTGGCCAATTTCAAGACCAAGATAAAAAAACTTGCCGTCAAGAGTTTGTCCAGGAGCAAGTTGTATAAATTGTTCCGTTCCATTTGGTGTTTGAACACAGATAACTTGCATCTCACCCACGCCGTCAGTAAAGTTCGTTGTATCCTTTAATTGAAAACAAAAGATCAAAAAATTAGTAAGGAATTTTAAAAAATCTTAAATTAAGAAACAAATGAAGAGATTAAGAGAAACTACTTCAACATGATTTCAAATAAAAGTTTTATTAAAATGTACATCATGTTTATTTGCATTAGAACGTTGTACAACTTTCTGCAGAGCAGGACTTTGAGGTTCTAATTCCGGTGGCGCTTCATCGTCGTTGGATTCAACACCATCATTAACCTGCTCGATCATGTTCTCTTGCTTTGGCAGTGTGCGACCTAGAATTCAATGGATTTGTAATTATTAATTAATAAAATACAATAAAACTGAGATGAGAAACCGGATATCACATTATGACTTCACAAAAACGACACAACTGCTCGGAAATCCATCACTCAACACTACGTTTTTCCTGAGACTACTATGCTTTCTTTGATGGTGAAATTAGCTGGAACTGCTCTGTTTCAAACTTGTTAATAACACAGCCACAAGTCTAATCTACCTTCTTCCTGTGTTTCCTGAATAGACTGACTTCGCATGCGCTCCGTACCCATAGCATTGTCACAGCTACCGCCTTCTTCTGTAGCATTTGCAGTAACAAGGTCGTCGTCAGCTGCATATACCAGTTCTTCTTCTTCGAAGCTAGTTTCGATAAAATCACTGTCGCCAAGACCAATCTCAGCATACATCACCTTTAAAAAAGTTTTAAGAAATTGTGACTTTGTAGTTTACGGAATTCTTTTTTACTTTTTCAAGCTTTCTGAAACTGCTGCGATGCAAATCAAAATTACAGAATTATCTTTAGATTCACTTCGACTATCAGTAGTTTATACAAAACTGCTTACTTCAAATTAAACATTAAAACGGGTATTGGAAAAATGCTGTATCAGAAAAACACATTTAGGAAAAAAAATCAAGCACGCTTATCAATTCCAATCGAAGATAAAAAAATTTCAGTGAATACTAAATTCAAGTTTGACTCACGTCATCAACATCATCCAATATTGGCTTTTCTTCTTCATAATAATACCGACTGAAAAACAGAATACAGATGCCAATAACCTCAGAAGTTCAAACTCCACAGTGCATGAAGGTCACCTACACCTACATTTAAAAATCAGGCAAATGCTCTTTGCTTAAGATAGAAAATAATGGATCAAAATATTTTAGTAAATTCACTTCATACTCATCATGTTATGGCATCAATCCAAAGGAAAAACGTTTTTTACCAATAAACTGTAAGCAAGGTCCCTTTTTGTTACTATATAAAAAAGAAAAACTAAACAAGGGAACGGACTACGAATCTAAAGATCTACAGCGGTAACAAGAAATTCATTGAAAAAACCGAGCAACTTGTATAGGTCAAGAATTCAGCCATCTCTATCTACATTGTGCATTTTAATTTCCACAACATACAAAAATACAAACACACACTTTGTTCTCGCATTCCTGCCTCGTCCATCTCTCTGAAGTAATTCTCGTTCTTGTAATCTTCTTTCCCTGTGTTTAATCGCTTCATCTGAAACTTTTGCGAGTAATTAATTATATACATTGTTGAGAAGTTACTTAATTCTGCGTTCGACGTCATAAGTTGCTTCACTCAAAAGTTAAACCCACCATGCTTACGTTTTGCAACTCGAACATGTGTTCGTTCAGTTGTCAGAAGAGGTGCAGTTGCCGGTACAGGCTTTCGATCCATTCGCAACATGCTCGAAGTACCACTACCACTTGGCCCATCATAACCATAACGGATATCATCATCAACGAATATATCGCGTCTTGATGGCGAAATACCTTTCTGAGCTTGATTTAAAATATACTGCTGATAGCCTTCACCTAATTCATCCTTCCGACGATTTTCAAATCCACTTGCTGTCTTCTTAACAGCTGAAAAAAAATATGTTTGCAATGTAATCGAACTTACCATACAGATAGCTTTACTCTCTGACACAACTAGAGATACTTTTGGTGATCGCCTCTGAAGCAGGCCCAAAGTTTTCAAATTCGTTCATCACTTTTGTGCTATCTGACATCTTTCCATTTAATTTTGTGAAACAAAACAGAAAAGGAAATCATACACGATTCGACATCAAGTTCTGCCAACGGGTCATCGTTACTGCTAACAACGTCTACTGCATCATCCTCGTAATTATGCCCAACTTTTCCTTGGTGCATAACTCGTGTCTTCTGAAATTATTTCACCAAAATAAAGCAGTTAAGACTTTGATCTGTCCTTTGTTTGCAAACTGAAGAGTTAATTCTGTTCATCAGAGATCTTCAAAAATTTGAATTTTTTGAATTGACTTGCCAAAGTTTAAGATTTCACTTTGCACAGAGGGTACTAGTTTAATATAAAAGCATGTGACAGTATCAAATGTTAGAGCAAATTCCATGAAAGAATGAGGATGTTCATAAATGCTGTGTTAAGGAGCAAAGAAAACCGGTTTAAAACAAACGCTTAACAAAAAAAGTGGTCTGATAAAATCATAAGCCTTTCAAAAAACCTGTTATTGCGCTCAAAAGAAAACGTCTTTATGGACACAAAAAGCATTAAACCAAAAGAATGAACAGTCCTGTTTATCTTGCATGACTTTTTCACTGTCTAAATTCAAGTTGACTGAGACAAGTCTCAGCATCAGTGGAAAATTCAGCCTTATCGTAGTGAAGATTATGACAAAAAAAGAAATGATAAAAATCGAAAGAGCAATGAAATGACTTTAAATTTTCTAAAAACAATGAAGTTAATTTTTAAGCAGCAAAAAATTTTACCGAAACTTCATCACTCTGAACCAGCAAACGCGAAGAATCGAACCCTGCTTTTTTTAAACGTTTACTAGAACGCACGGGTTGTCCGGTCTCGCAACCTGCTTCTTCAATTTTAGGTTGGTTCTAAAATTTCCTTAACATAGAAAAAGCCACAATATGATATCAATGCTAACGTTTAGTATTAATTTAAGTTATACATGCCAGCATATTTAAGTGATAAGTTCTTATAAAGTCCTCGATCTGATAATGTGAATGAGCACACATTTAGACGACCTGAAACATCCATCAGACTATTTTAAACTGAAAAGGGATCTAGCTATCTTAAACTATATATCGGCATCGGGCCGCTGATCGCTCCATAAAACGACGTCAATACCACTGGTGAGTCTGGTTACTCCATCAACTTCAGTTGACAATGCCTATATTTCTCTTTCTTGGTAATAAAAACTTTTTATATTTGAAATTCTAAAAAAAAAAAATAAAAAAACAATCCTTTATTAAAGACCGTAGTCAAGAAAGGTTACCCGTAAATCTCCTTGAACATCAGGAAATGGTTTTCTTCTGGTTCTTCTTCCGGCATCACCTACAATTTTTGAATCGATACTTCCAAAAAGTCTTTTCAAAAATGAGTAAGTGGAAGCAAACAGTTTCATAATTCGCATAAATGTGAAAAAATCAAGTACTAGAGTGGTATGAAACAAGCACATAAGAGAGTAAAGAAAGGAAATATTAATTAAAATGACAATGGACCTGATTCAACTGCCGTTTCATTTGTTGCAATAATGATATCATGGTCTTTAATCCTAAAAGAACACAGTTAATCAATTAAAATGGTGTAGCATAGTGGAACAGATACCAGTGATGATCAAATTTAAAATGCAATAATTGATGTCAAAACAATGGTCTTGTGATTTAATGGGTTAATTGCTAAAACAATGTCTCTATAATTCTATCTAAACTTGCTTCTGATTACTACACTTAAAGAATAATTTCAACTTTCGGAAATTCAGCGGATGAATTAATGGATATTTTCTGCATACACACTATGGTAGAGCTAAACATTTGCTAGTGTAAATAAAAGCTAAACAAAACATCATATACTTTACATATCTAGCAAAATAATGTCATGTCGAAAATTGAAAGCTCTTCCGACAAGCATACGTGATGCGATCATGCATTGCATACAGCCAAGAGATACGTTACAATAAATTAACTATAAGTATCTTTTTCTGCATCTACCGCTGATGAAATAAAAAGAGTAAACGGTAATGCAATGTACATTGCATTACCATCTGTTTCAGATGAGTATTTTCGTCTCTTACCTTTCACGAGTGAAACCATCGTTTTCCTCTTCAGTTCGTCCTTTTACACGCACCTTTCGTGGATTTCTGCTATCTGTGAAAAGCTTTAATCAGTTAGGGATAATAGTTGGAAAGCAATTTTGTAAGAATTTTTAACAAGTCGCTGACCATCGTAGTTAATTAAGAACACAGTTATTCACCTTCGTTAACAAATATCGCAATTTCGGGATTATTTCTAGCTTTCACTAATGAAAGTCATCCATACTATATCTAACAAAATTTCTCATGTTGTCGTTTTGAATTTTACACCGATAACATCGTATATTCATATCTTAAAACATTTTTGAGAATTTTTCTACTTTTTCAAACAGCTTTATTGTCAAAATAGAATGGTTTTTACAGGAAAAAATGATACCATTAAAGGGTATTTTATCTGTTTCATTATATTACGGTAAACATTTTCTACGATAATTGAAAACTCCTTCGTCTTTATCCCTATAAACTGAAAACTACAATAGGCAATAAAAAAAATACCACTATGATAAATAAAAAAAAAAATGAGAACAGATCTGACTTACAACCGTTGTAAAAAATATCATAACAGGATAAAAATACGGTAACATAAACAACAAAAAAAAAAAGTTAAAAATAAAAAGAAAGGTAAAAGAAAAGAAAAATAACTTCATTAAAAGTACTATTGATTACTATTAACTGTACTTTTATCTAAAAAAAAAATAATTCCAAAAATTATATTTCATTTCTTCCATTTTTCTTTTTTTCTGACTAATTACATAAACTTAAATAATTATTATAATCTAAAAAAAAAAAAAAGGAAAAAAATTAAAACTCAAAAAAAAAAGTAATGAAATATATTAATGATAAGGTGATAAGGTTAATAACCTTCCGACATATATTGTCGTTCTCTTCGTATAATTTGTATTTTACCACCAAATTAACTCAAAACCAATATGTATTAAAGCTTTACTCCACTGAGCACTCGAAACGATTCCCTGTTGGTCTCGTCTGGAATATGCTTTAGTGATGAATGATGATGATGATGATAGTGATCATAATAATGATAATAGTAATAGTAATAATGATGATGATGATTAATTGAGATAAAAATGAATGAAATATACATCAAATAATATTTATATATTTATAGATAAATAGATATATTATCGAATAATAATTCAATTAGGAATTTTTTTCTTTTTCAGGATAATTTTTAAATTTTAATTTCACATTTAGTATTATTATATTATGATATTGGAATATTAATTGGTTGAATATAAGACGATGCAACATTTTGATAATATATAATAAACAAACTACGATCATTTACAACACATTACGCTACATTTTATCGACCGATGACGTCATCAACCATAATTTATCATTTGTTTCATTTGGGACAGAATGAAATATTTTCAGATCATAAGTATTTTTCACTTTTTTTTTTTTTTTTTTTTCATCTTCTATATTAAAATTTTAATTTTTATTTTTCAAAATTTTTGTAAAAGGCCTTTTTTTTGGATTATTTTGTTATTTATACGCTATAAAATTATGATAAACAGATGTATATATGTGGAATATAAAAATGAATGTATAGAAATTTATTTTGCAATGCCTATCAATGTAATTAGAATAGAAGAATGAATGAATGATAATTATGTAAATTAGCTGTTCATTGCATTATTAGCACATGGCTATACATGTACATCATGATATTTGCATAATATCATGAAGTAATTGATTCATACATTTGCGTTGAGGTAAAATTTTCAATTGTATTTTCAAATTCATTACAGTTTTTTTTTTTTTTTTTTTTTTTTTTTTTGGTGAGGAAGGGGAGTTAAGTTATAGATAAATAGTTTTCTAGAAGTAAATTGTAACATTATACAGTGTTACTTCCATCAGGAAAAATAAAAAGATTCATTTTTAGTTTCGAAAATACAAGTAGAACTTCTGGCTTGTGTTCTTTTCTACATAGAATAGCAATTTCAATTGGGAGAAGTAAGTTGATTTGAAGATGATATATCTTGACATATGTTATTGAAATGAAATTTTATTGAATCGATATTTCTTGTCGTGCAAACAGAAAGTAACATGAAAGCGACGTTTATATTTTACAAAATATGTATCACGAAAGCACTACGAAACACTTTTCCAAAATGTTTTTTCGTTTTTGAAAACCTACTAGGAATCTGCCAAATTGGAAAAGTTAAGGCATCAAAGACATGTTGGCATATGTTGGTTAGAAAAGTCGTGAAAGTTGAGGGAAAATATGCTTATTTTCTCTGATCCTAAAATTAATTTGAGTTTTACAATTCGACAGTGCAATCCACTATTAGCTGGAAAAAAAGAAATACAGAATTATCACAAAAGGAGACGAAACCGGCACTGGTTAAAACTAGGATATGTAAAATTAGACTGAAGTTAGAAAATAAATAAACATGAAAATAAATAAACATGTCAACAAGCGCCGAAATTTCATGTACAAGCCAAGTAACACATTTTGCGAGCTTAGGTTTCTCCCAGATCTTTTTTAAAAGTTTTCAAGTCAAATAATAATCGAAATAAACTTAAAACCTTATAATGCGATATATCTAATTGCTATTTCAGTATAAATTTGGATTTCAAACAAACATGATCAGAATTTCAAGTGCCTCTCACGAGTTATTTTTCTGAGCCAATGAAAGATCATTTGAAATAAAATGGCCATTTTCTGGGCCATTCTTCTGTAAAATTCTCTCTTCTAGTAAACCCATGAATATCTATTGCACAGCTATCGTGAAGAATTTATCGCAGAATCAATCATCTCAGCTCTTCCCCAAGAAATATTCCATCTGAAAAATTAAAAATGGTCATGAAAACCAAGATTTAAATAATATGAAATTAAGATTTAAACAATTAGAAAGTGATCCTAAAAAAATAATCACGTTCCTGGATTACGTCACTCCCGAAGTCGTATTTATTCAGAATGTTAGAAGGAAGAAATGGATTGTGAAAAATCAATCAACCTCCCCTAAACCATAAATTGAAGTAAATCAACCTTCCCAAGTCGCTATTATTGTGCAGTAACCTTACTGCTAGAAGATGAATCCTTGATTTTTTAAAAAGTCAAAATATCTTAGCTTCTTTCCCACTAATGAAAAATAGAATTCAAATGGTTACCTGGTCCTTAAGTAGTTTCTTCAGATCTGCTAAATCCAACTCAAGTTCTTCAATTCGTTCAATTTTTTCACCATGTGCCTCCAATAAATTTTCGTAGCGCAACCTTAATGCCTGTAATTTTTCTCTTATGTAGTCAGGTTTCCAACATGCTACCATTGAGGATCTACAGTTTTCTAAGAATATCAGTAAAATTAATCCATCAAACATGGTTTGTTAAGATCACAGACCATATTATCAAAAGATCAGGACAATTTTTTTCCACGAACTTAAGCTTCAAACCATCTGACAGCTAAAGTCCTCATGCAACGAAAAGAAACTTCTTGGAGGAGTTAGGATTTTCTTTGAAAGAGAAATTTAATGAAACCAAGGAAGTTCATCAGATCGGTGAGATTACTTCATTAAATGATGAAGTAATCTCATCGTTAACTTTATAAAAAGAAAAACTAAACCTGCAATTCATGTCGAAGTGAACCTAAATATTGACTTTCTGCTTCCATTTTCGAAATTTTCTCTTCAAGTGCCGAAATTTGTCGCATAGATTGCTCATATTTTGCTAAAGCATCAGCCAGCTCTACCTTAACAAATAAATTTATGAACAGTTACTGTTTTACTAAGGACAAAATAAACGAAAGTTTTAACAATGGAAAATTGAAAAATCATTCCTTGGGTTCCTAGCTAACTTAAAACATTCTATTAAACCAATTTTATTTTATTGACAATTATTTCTTCGTTATTTGTTTACAGAAAACAGCTTTGTGCATCACAAAATGTGTACTGAAATCTAAACTGAACTCTGATGCCTTAGACTACAGCATCTTTTCTTAAACATTCAAACTACTACTAATTGATAATGCAGAAAATCAGCATAGAAAATTACCTGAACTGCATGATTTGGTATACTGAGCATAAAAGAACCACCATTCAGTAGATGATTTTGTACCTTTTCTTGCTCCATTAAACATTCACTACTTTGCCTCATCGGCTTTTGCAATTCTTTTTCCAACACTTCGGAATATTTCCTAGCATCATCTACTTCATTTTGCTAAAATTTTCCACAAGGTTTTTTCTCTTTTATTTGAAAATTTATTATGAAATTATTAAAATCATAACTTAAAAATTTGGATCCATTCATTGTCATATATAGTTAAATGAAATTTCCACAAATGCGATGTGATAGCTTTAAATTTCTGGATAATTTGAAAAGAATGAAATAAACAGTGAAGAAATTGAATTCGGTGAGAATTTCCTATTAGAACATAATTTTAGAAACCTCAAAATTTCCAAATCTATTCAAACAAGTAACTAATATAATTGGTAAATAAGAAAATAGCGCACTTTTTGCATAATACGCTTTTCGAATGCATTCGCTTCATCGTTCAATTGTACATAAACTCTTCTAATTTCATCTTCTTTTTCAGTCAGTGTTTTCGTCAATCCTTCAATTCTGTGCAGTAACTTACTCGAATTTATTTCCAATCTTAAAAAAGCTTTCTCTATTATTATTATATCACGAAAATTTCGCTACTTTTTCCAAATTAATTTGTAGAAATTTAAACGAATGAAAGACTGCTTGCTTTCTTTAGTCATACAGCACTATACTCTAATATCAACTAATGATAAAATCGAAGTGAGAAGATTATAACAAATATCAAACTGTTTCATGCTTAACAAATATCACGGCTGACGATTCCTCTACTTCAAGGATACAACTACCAGAACTAATGCATCCAAAATAAAACATTGTTTTTACTATCATTTTTATAAGACTAAACTCACATCGAATTCTGTTGCTCAACCTGTCGAATATGTTCATTAAGTTTTTCTATTGTAGCCAAGTTTTCTTGTATACGTCCACGGAGCTAAAAATACGAAAAAAAAAACTGCTTTGATCAAATGAACAAAAACTTGTCATCTCATTTTTTTCCAAGAACATTCTTTGTTCAAAGGAAATGGCAACTACACTACATAAGAAATAAAACATACTTTGAGATTAACAAAATATGAAGCCTAGACCGATTCGCTAGGCATTAATATCAAGTCATTAAGATCCGAAGTAACATACTGTTGAGTTCTGATATTTAGCTCTTATCAAATATACCAAATTTGCAAGTATATTAAGTATCTCTCAACAACTTTAGTGAAACTATTAACATTCATAGATACGCAGAACATCTCAGACTATTTTGCATTTCAAATCCAAGAATTAAAACTCAGTAGGAAAAACACCGTGCAACATTGTGATGCAATTTCGTTAAATTTTTTTGAAAATCTCATAATTAAAATCTCTCATTCTAAACAATTAAATCAAAATAATGATATGAAACAAAGTGAATTTGAAAGTTTCCTTTTTTCTTCATCAAACATTCCTTGAAGTACTATGTTAATCATTCATTAGCAGTACTCTCTATTTATTCTCACATATTTAAAATACAATCATTCATATCTCTTCTCTCTTTCATTATTAATATTATTCACACACAAACACACACAAATATATGTGTACATATACATATATATATATGTATAAAGGGAACTCACAGACTAGAAAAGAAAAGTAAACAATTGAAATAATAGGATGAAACGTCGAAAAATAGAAATTGAAATAAATTATTTTTAAACATTAAATTAGACAATCAATTTAAATAAGAAGACAAAAATCTTATTAATGCAAACTAAATTAAAATACGATGTTTTGAAGCAGATTATTGATGGATGAAATAGATGAAATAAGTAACTCTACAAATGATTCCTTCACCATTCACTTAGCAGGTAACGAGTCGAGATTTTATAAACAGTAAGAAGATGTAAGTAAATTTTAATTAATATACGAACATATTCTTAACAGAAAGCATTTCCTAAGGCTACAGTATGAATGACGTTTAGAAAAAACACACTTAAAATTCATCAATTCTATAAATAATGGCTATCAGTAGCACGTTCAATACTTCAAGAAGCTAAAATTTATAGTACTATGGTAAAAAAAGAGGCCAGGTGAGAAGAGTGTACCTGGTAGGATTTAAATCACAAATCATATATATGCGAAAAATAGAAATATATTCTTCTCTTGCGTTAATATCACATTACTATATCACAGAATATAAATATTACTATTATCCCCTAAACTATATTATCAACATTCTTCAGAATCAAATGGCAGTTGCGGTACTTCAGTTTCTGTAATTGAATCCCATTGTATACCATCGAAAAACGGCTCTTTCTTCACAGTTTCAGCTCCACCAGATTCAATGGAACCCAGACGATCTTCCACTTTTACAACAAGTAATTTCCTCACAATGCTTGCCGCAATTTCCGGAAAATCATCCGGAATCTTATACGTAGCATTCATAATTCGTCGATAAATGAGATATTCACATACATCGTGGAATGCATGCTGACCGGTAAGCAATTGATAAATGATAGCACCTAAAGCCCAGTAATCACAAGCCTGTTGCACTGGTTCACCCTTCAACACTTCCGGACTAACGAACTGTGCTGTACCAACAAAAGAACCTCGTCGCTTATGAACATCAGGTCTATCGGTTTGCTTGTTAGGTCTCGTACGATCAAGAATTTTAGCAGAACCAAAATCAGAAACAAGGATATGGCCTGTCTCAGAGATCAAAATATTTTCCGGTTTCAAATCACGATGAATTATCTTCAGCATATGCATATGTTCCAATGCTACGACAATTTCACTGGTATAAAATCGTGTCAAGTTCAAATTAAATCTTCCACCTGATTTTCGCATTAATTTCAATAAATCGCCTTTCTTGGCCAATGTCATTATGATATAAAGATTTTCAGTATCCTGAAATGTGCACATGATTTGTGCCAGGAATGGATGCTTCCCATCGCTATTCGTTAATCGTATCAGGGCTTCCTTCTCTCGAAATATATAATCGATTTTCTTTTCACGAATTATTTGCTTTTTGAAACATACTTTCGCTGCCAATTCTCTTCCTGTACTTCTTTCCTTGACATGATATACCGTAGAAAATGATCCTTCACCCACTTCATTTAAAAATATAAAATCTGATCGTGTTCTCATTTCTTTCAATTTCTTCTCACTTTCTGTTAACAGCTTCGAATCATTGCTAATATCAGTATGATATGCCATATCTTCAGCATTAATATTTTTGTTATCCTGCAAATAGTGAAATTAGAGACGCTTTGGCATGATGATCATTTACAAAAAATTGCTTACAATAATAAAATGCCTCGGCGTCTCCAGGTTCACATTTGCAAAATAACTTTAATTACATACTTTAAAATTATAAAATAACAATAAACGAACCAAGAGACGCCCTCATTCACATTCATTCCAATAATTTTCATTTAAATTCTCTCTCATCTCAACAATATAATTCATTAGTTTAATACATGATAAAATTCACATTTCGTTAAACTATAACATATACTATAATTATTTCATTATCAATTAACATAAGAATACTAAAATATTAGTAATTTCAAATTATTAGTAAATTCAAATTCAAGAATTACTTTAAAAACATATAATAACTACCATTGCTATCATCAAAACTTCATATCACTTCCCATCAATTCTTTGATTCACTTTGATGCACAACACATTCTTTCCTTCTCTACTTCTCTCTAGCTCTCTCGCTCTCTCTTTCTCTCTCTCTCTCTCTGATCTAAAAATGTTGTTCTACTCTTTTCCCATGTTATTTTCTATTAGTTGGTTGTTTTTCCTTATTTATTTATCACTCGATGATAATAATAATAATACTATAAGAATAGTAATTAATAATAAGTAATTTATTAGAAGTATAGAGAGTATAGCAATATTTTCCATCTCCTTAAAAAAGTTGAAAATTCTTACCATTTCGTTTTCTCTCTTTGCTTCTTCATTTTCATGTGAAAGTTCTCCTGAAAAAAAAAAAATTTCTATAATAATAAGTATTGTTTGCAACAACAAACAATTAAATCTGATAATTTTCTTAAATTTGTCTTCGTGTACATACGTATACTTTACATAATATATATTTGATTTTATCAATAATCACAGGATTTTTGAGTAAACGAATTACTTCTATCCATCAAAATTCGGGAATTTATTCGATAAATAAAAGAATTTTTTTTTGTAACACTAGAAATATTTCGCAAATAATAAAACTGAAATACAAAATTTATACCAAGAATAAAGTGGAACAAATTTTTAATCAGAACTTCCTACTTCTTCTTCAACCTAGATATTTAATACATGAGTGTGCATGAAATATCAACTGGGTAATATCAAACAAGAAGCGTGTAGATACCGGAATGTATGTCCAAAGATATTAGGTGCTACATGATGTATGTCCAAAGATATTTGGTGCTACATGACCAATTCCACATAATGTAACAGGCAAATTAAACAGAACATTTCAAAATCTGAATCTTTTCGATTGAGATCACGAATTTTCTTAAGGA
>JABVXV010000205.1:62013-83072 GCA_013365325.1 Dipetalonema caudispina | reverse complement strand
TGATGTATGTCCAAAGATATTTGGTGCTACATGACCAATTCCACATAATGTAACAGGCAAATTAAACAGAACATTTCAAAATCTGAATCTTTTCGATTGAGATCACGAATTTTCTTAAGGAAAAAAACTACAATAAGACTTTATCCACTTACAATCGCATAACTTCACGAACGATAATTGTGCTGATTCATAAATAAGTACCTTTCTCAGAGTTCAGTGCATTTATGGTTATTTCTCTTTCGCTTACAATTTGTTCATATTCCTTATCTCTCGCCGAAACCTTTTCTTCTAAGTGTTGTATTGATTCCAGTAACGGAGCGCTAACTAAATTAAAAATTGTCACATGCAAATTTGAAATACTGAAAAGTGAACAGACAGTAAAATATTGATTGCAAAACACATTTTTAGTAAATGCGTAAAATTTACCAGCAGCAATCATCTCAGCATTATTCTGATGTGCTTCCATCATTTCACCAAGTCTCTGAAACAATAATAAATATAGACGTTACCGTTATCATTGTATAAGACAATGATGATAGTGATGAGAACCTTCAGAGATTATCGGAGAAAGACCAAGTTCGTTACTAGCACAGTACTAATGCAATACACAATAATGCTATAGTGGTAGCTTTCGAACTATCATAAGAACAAAACTTTTCAGCCAAATGTTGGCTTTCAATCTATCTTACAATCGCAAAGCAGAAAACTATGAAAATACGTATTAGTTGATAATTTCATGCTGTTCAATAACTGTGATGAATAAATTACAAACTGTATGTATTAAAAAATAACCTTTTCCAGCGAATTTATGTAAGCTGATTGTTGTTCACTTTTCTTTTTCTCTTCTTCAAGATCTGCATTTAGTCCTGCAATAAAACTTCGAAATTTCAAAGATATGTTATGCCTATCCCAAAATCCGATTTGCCCGATTTATAGTGAATTGATATAATAACAGCTGATATTGAAGAATAACTGGATTTCCAGAAGTTTCAAAAAAGTATGAAAACATCGGATACCACCACTTCATACCAAATGACCCAACGAGCTAATAAATTAAAATGATTAGACGGTTGACATTTGTCCTCCTTCAATAGTTTTAATACTAGCATTTTTCGCTACAATGTTATTAGTAGAAATACATTGCATTAAATTTTCACAAAAATAATCACCACAAAAAAAAATTACTAACAGTCTCCTTACGGTAATTATGAACAAAAAAAAGAAAAAACAATGCTTACCTCGAGTAATCTCTTCGATACTCTTTGACGACATTTCTTTTTGCTTTACTTTGATCGAAACTTCCTCAAAGGCAGTTTCCAGTCGCTGAAAGAAAACAGGAAAGATAACAACTCTAATTACTCCACTTCTCGAGTTCTAAAGATTTCTCTGCAAAAAATTACAGGACACTCTGAAATGAATACTCTACAATAAAATAAAGGAAGCTTTAAGTTGTACAAATAAAGGTTCAATATCCGGAATCTGACGCTTAATGAAAGGAATGTAACTCGAAAAATGTTCAATTTCATTAAATATTTTAAGCATAATTGATACACCAACAACGACATTTTCTAGTACCCAAGGTATGACTACGTCACTCAGCAAAAGAAATACCATTAACAATTTAGAGCATGAACAAGGTAGAAAATTCAGGAAGTTCAAAAATCAATCGTACTTTCAATTCCTCAAGAGTTAATTCCCGACTTGCTTCTGACTGTTGAACATCTGCCAATAGCTTATTAATCTTATCGTCCTTCCTCTTTAAATCAGTTGTTAAACCTTCATTCGCTGCTTTTGATTCCGCTAAATCCCATTCCAGAGACTTCACCATAGCTGGAAAACCAGCTGATTAGTTTTAACTATCAAAGAAACAAAGATAAAGTATGTAAAATTTACTTCGTAATTTTGAAACCTCTGTTGCAAGGCCTCGAGCTTCTTCACGAGCCAGATCTCGATCGGTTTCAGCCTCAGTGGCCTTTTTTCCTAATTGCTCTTGTTCAGCGAGACTGGCTCTAAGTCTTTTTAGCTCTCTCGTCAACTTTCCATTCGTTTCAGCTAATTTTTCACCTGCATTTGAACTCATTAAAGTATTAATAAAAGCTTGAGAAAATAAAATTTATCATAATTCCAATCACTACCCCAGAAATAAAATAACTTCAGCAATAATAATCCGAAAACTTACCTTCTTGCAAAAGATCTGCTAATTTCGTTTCCTTCTCGTTCAATTTCTTCAGAAGTTTTGCTTCTGTTGTGCTAAAAAATATGTCTATCAATAAAAATTTCTGAAAGCAACAAATTTTTTCAAAGAATTATAAAAATTTCAAAAATACTTCTGCTGTGTTCGCATCGCTTTTAAGGCAAGCAATTCTTTGGATTTTGCTTCTAGCCTTTGATTCTGAAACTGAAGATCACGAATTCGTCTTTCCTGATACTGAATTTGTGTCCTCAAATGAGCTGTTTCGGCACCGGTCTGCTGCTTGCCGGTCAAATTACTATTGCCTTCCTCTTTTGCCTATAAAATTAACTATTAGATTTATTTATACCTTTAAAATTTGCTATTATATTCCGAAGAAATGATATAAACCGGACTTAAAGTGGTTTCACAACCTTACATGACTCTTGTGCCTAAACGCACCATATGAAGTACCATATAACATTACATGTCTTTATTATTCATAAGGTGTCTTGGTGTAGGTTAGTGACAAAATTCATCATTTGGAACGTACACCATATAGTATTGAAAAATGGGTTTCAGAGACATTCAAACTACACCCATTTTTATCAGCAATAATCAACATTAAATATGCCGACCAGGGACTGATTTGACGGGATAGTATGATAACTGACATAATAAACATCTTTCAGGATGCCAGCAAAATATTATTTGCAACCACCAGTAATTGGATATTCACGGACATCGCAGTCAGTGTTTACAGAAAAACGTTCAAAAATGGTTCGATAAAGACACATATTAAAATCGTTACCTGTTGATGAGTTTCCGCTATTGATGCATCCGGTGATGAAACGGGAAGAGTTTTTGGTGGCACACTGCTTGCCATCGAGCTACAATCGCATTCCTTTTTTAAAATTTGAAACTGACTTCAACTGTAATCTGAATAAACCGAGAATTCTGATACTCAACAATTTTATGAAAAACGAAAATTAAGCATACGTACCAGGAATCGCTTTGTCGAAGGACCTCAAAATCACTTGATATAAGTGTTAAAGTATCATCATGATGTTTGTCGTTCCTATGCGACGAACTATCCGCAACAAAATGCTTGCTGTCTTCTTCAACACTTGGCTGCAACAGTAATGATCCATGAATCAAAAAATTAAATCACCGTCCATCATCTTCCCATAACGATAATTCGTTATGATTTACTTAGTCAGGACGCAATATAGCTGATTCTACTATTTCACTCAGCCAACTATTCCTTTCTACGATTCGGATTATTTGATATCATTGTCGTAAGCGATGATCTTAGCATGATCTTTCGTTTAAAAAGCTTTTGGGGTAGGCATTTATATGCGTAGAATATTTCCTAAAATTAAAACCATTCAATGACAATGATAACTATCAGTCTAGCCTACCTCTAAAAGTGGTGAATTTTTATGTTTCTGGCTATCATTTAAACGCGAGGTGTCCTGCTCTTCTCCACTGCACATCAACTCTTCTTCCGGAGAATTCTGTAAAAAGTCATAAGTAGTGATAGAAAGTTGCGAAATTATAATTCCATTAATATATTCTTTAATAATCACTGAAGATTAGGGTGAGATTACTCTTAGTAAACCTAATTTTTAAATTAATCTACTTGGTTCAAACAAATATTAATTATTACATTGAATCAATAATTCTTCAAGGTGCCTTTTCTAATAATCATTATCAGTAGTTACTGTTATCAGAGAAAAGTTTTCTACTACTCTCGAACGCAATCGAATCAGAGTAATGAAATACTAAAGATCTCAAAATATATTGCTTTTGAAATGCTAGATAAAAACCCTGAAACGTTATAGAATACCCACTTCCATAACTGTTTCATACGCTCTTACCGAACATGGTGAATGGGGTAACAGCCCGGCATGGTGACTGTCACGAATAGGATTAGGTTCCGAATCGACCACTTCAACACCCTAGAAGTAACAGCTTCTAATATCATAAATCCCGTCTTGCTGATCCGAATCAATTCAACAAACACATTAAAATGGCATTAAACTGACTTGCTGGACCCAATGAGATGTCCATTCTGGAGAATTTATGTTTTCGGTTTTCTCAACAATATGTTCACCATTCTGATTCTTGAAAATTGATAGAAATTCGTTTTTATGCTATTAAAATACTTTTCTTCAAAATGATAAGTTGATCAATTGATATCAAAAACAATGAAATTTGCAACATTAAACTTCACAATACATTGTCAAACTAATAATACACTGTACTATTTGTAAGATGAAAATGAATTATTACTGAAGTTCCATCATATGCGGAAGTGAACGAGGAGTTTGCTTCATCCCAATCCTCATGATGTTCTGATTGCTTATCATGTTCCAGGGTTTGATTTACAGTAGAAATTCCTATACTACTAGCGACTTCATCGTTTTCTATCTAAATTTCATTATTGCTTTAAATAGCAGTAATAATAAAAAGATTAGAAGTAACCCTGAAAAGCTTAAAAAGTGACTAAATTTTAAAACAAAAAAAAAGTAAACTTAACAGTACTTAATATTATTTATGAATTACTAGTAGAATCTCATTTCAAAATTCGTATAGAACAAAAAAAAAAGTCTCTGATTGATGCCTACCACAGTTCATCACATGCCAAATTTTATAGTATTACTTCTTTAATATCAAAGGTTATTGGATGAATAACTGTTTGATAACTTCATTAGATTCATTCTCAATTTTGTTAGTACAACCAAAAATATGATGCAGGGAAGGAATGCTATCAAATGCTTGCAATTGAAATTTCTTAATTATCATAAATAAACATTTTAATTAACAATCAATAAGTTTCTCAACTAATAGATCAATTTTAATACGAAGATATGTGCATATCAACTCTTGTAAAAAACTCATCCTGTTTCATTTTTCAAATAATAAACTGTAGATTTTAGATTTGTTTATTTTTTTTTTTCTCCACTTAAATTTGACTTCCATTTCCTCAACATTTGATTGTTTTAATAAAAATAAAAAGTAAAAAAAAAAATATTTAAAATCAAATAGAAATGCAATATCAATATATATATCTTTAGATTATATAATAATAAAGTTAGCATAATTTTCACTTCTTTTTCAGTAATAATCATACAATTTTTGCTATCATTTAATCTAAATTTGGTTGTAACTATTCTCTCATACATATATGTAAATTAATAAAAAAATATTTATGTACATATATATATATATAATATTACAATCCTAATAAAAATTAAGTAAAAAACAGAAAAAAAACAAAACAAACTTCATCATCGGGTGTAATATCAAGGACGGAATCGATACGTTTTTGAGCTGTTTTTAAAGCATTTTTTGCTAATTCATTAGCCCAATTAAAATTCATTATCCATCAAAATTTCAACTTCTTTCCTTTTCCAACTTTTAATACATCAAAAGAGGAAGGAAAACATCAATTGAATGAATATTAATTCCTGTAAAAATTAAAACAATGAAATATTTTAATCAATATCATACAATTGCGAATGCATATCATCGTAAAATAAACATTAAAAATTTTTTTTTTTTTACATTTCACGAAATATAATCAATGATTACAGAATAAATTTTTTCTTTTCTTGCTTCGTAATTATGAATTTCATTTCATGTATTTTAAATTCAAAAATATTTAACAAAAATCTAATCGAGAATTTTATTTCATATACAAATCAAATATTTTAGATTCAAAAATATGATCATAAGTTTTATTTTTTTTTTTACTTCATCACAAAAAAATAATATAGGATTTGTAATAGACAATATTTAGTACCACTTAATTAATTAATCCAATAACTTATCAATTAAATCATCACATTTATCGATTTCGTAGCTACGTATATACAAATTTCTGATATCAAAAGAAAAAAAAAGAAAAAACAATAACAACATAAATTAACAATTAATCAAAAATACTTTTAAATTGTTTACAAGAATTCGTCACGAAAATACCAATTCACTTCTTACAGCTCTCCCTCTTCCTCCCTCTCTCTCTCTCTCTCTCTTCCTCTCTGTTTCTCTGTTTTTTTTTTCTACATTTGCAAATTTTTTCATTGATATGATTGTAACAAATAATTTCATTATTTGACGAAGTTTAAAATGAGAAAATTTAAATTTATTTTGATAAATTTAAATTTTAATAAATGATAAATTTTATATTTCACATTTAAATTTTATTTCATTATTATTTAAATGAAATTCACTCATTTCCTATACTATCTCAGCCAATGGTCAAGCAGGTGCTTCCGTGGCGCAATCGGTTAGCGCGTTCGGCTGTTAACCGAAAGGTTGGTGGTTCAAGCCCACCCGGGAGCGGTCATCAATTCTTGATGTGATCAAGCTATAAGATTTTACCCTAATCTTGATTTTTCCATGATCAAGCTTATTTTCTGTATACCGAATAGCTACTAATGTCAACAATAGCTGATAATAATTGTATAGCTCTGCTTGGATTAGTCATTACTGTCCTATTTCAAAGAATATTTAATAAAACATTTCCGAATATATCGACTTGACTCAATTGAAATTTAATATAAATTTGAAAATTTATTACGCAATATAATAATGAAACATTATTAATTTTAGAGCACAAAAAAAAAAAAAACGGAATTTTACAGAAATATAAATTATGAAATGATATTTTAGTATTACTTTTTAATACTCTCTGGAATTTATATTATAATGTTTTTTTTTTTTTAAAAATCAAATTAACGATATTAATTGGAATTTGAAATGTATCATAAAAATATTACTTTTCATTTTATAAGATATCCTTCATTTGAAAAGCTTACATAACAAAATTTTTCATTTTTAATCCACAAATTTTTTATACTTATTATAATAATTCAATATCGAATTATCTCCGAGATTTTACAATACTGTGAAAAATATTAAATATTTGAAAGTATCATATTAGAAAGTATAATGATACGAATTCATTATATAGTATTAAAAAGGCAATGAAAAAGGATTGATTCTTTGTAAGAACAGTTTTAAAGAAATTCATAAAATTTGAAAAAGAAAAGAATGAATTCTATGAATTTTTTTTTTTTTTTTTTTTTTTGATAGTATGAGAAATTATAGGGCAAACATATATAATCAAAATGATGGAATAATTCAGGTCATTTATCTCAAAATATTTTTATTGCCTTTAGATATTGTCCTTTCTTTTCTTTTTTTTCTTTTTTTTTTTTTTTTACATTTTATTTATTCATTGTTCGTACAGTTATGATATGAATGAATAATACATTTGTTTGTTGATTTTGTTAATATCGATAATTTTGCTTTAGTATTTTGAGAAAATAATGAAAATTTTTGAAATATGATGTAAACAGGATAAAAAAGGAGTCTGTTTGAAGATATTACATAAATTTTTTTTTTTTTTTTTTTTTTTTTTTTTTAGAATTTTCAATCAAAAACTATGATGTTCACCTCAGAAATAGGATAAGAATTAATTAAACAACATTCGGATACAAACTAATAACACCTATAGTAGACTTTATGATTTTTAAATAGGACAGGTATTTTTGTCTTAGTTTACATTATTTCCATATGCAAAATTCCATACTATCAGGTGTTGAAGATAGAATATATACCTGAAAATGTTAATAATAGTAGCTTAGAAATACGATAGATTAATGGAAAATTATGGTATTTGTCAATGTACCGGTTTCTGACAAACAGAAAATGCGATATGATTTAAGTTACTGCTTAGAGATGCAACGCACTGAATTGTCGAAATGTCCAGATCATTTTCACCAATGAAAAATTTAAATCAAAGAAGGATCATTTTCACAGCAGAAAAAAAATTTCATTTCAAGTATTCAAGTACCAGGCTTCAAATACTGAATACTAGATATGAAAAGAAATCTCCAAAAAATAATACTTGTGATTTATTTACAAATTTCGTTTATAATACAGTGTACAATTTTACGGGCAATAAACAATAAACAACTCAAACATTATATAAAATAAACCAAAACTTAACGAAACAAAAAAAAAAAAAAAAAAAAAAGAATATGCTGAGGAAATGAAAATATACAGAAACAAAATCAGAAAAGTTAAAAACTTCCTCCATTATTTCATCCTTAGTTTATTGTCACTTTAATGCCTCCTGAATTCAATCTTTTTCCGATACCATCGTTGTACTTATTTTATAGCTTCACCGTTCTAAAAATTCAAAAATATGATCTCTGGCAGATTGGAAGCACAAATTGAGCTCTATACTTTTTGTGTGTAAAATATAATAATAGACGGCATGAAAAGAGATATCGAATATTCGGATGTGTGAAGAATTTGCAGCTATTGATCATTTGTCAACGGGTACAATTCATGGAAAAGTTGATCGCGTAATTTCGAAAGATAAATTGCAGCAGCGTCGGTGTCCGTTTTTGTTAAAATTGGCAACATAGAACGTAATTTACATGCAAATCGAATGATAGCACGACGTTGACGAGCTTCATCATCCATTTCAATCATCACATTACGTTGTGTATGCAAGGACATGGCTAATGCATGTGCCTCATTTAGTACTTCTCTTGGAAAAGTTGTAAGATCAGCCAAATTGAATGCTGAAGAAGTTATTCAGTGACAGCGCTTTTAACTACTCTACACACTTCAAACACTAATTAAATTACGTCCCAGAAATTGAAACGTTTCATGTTAGCACTAAAATTTCATTCAGGGTTTACATGTGGATACCATCACCTTCAGACAAAAAACATTTAGGCTACAAAATCAGATACCCGTAATTCTGAAAATAGACGAGAAGATAGCAATGGTGAATGGATATTGTCACAGACGTACTGTTAATCTACATAAATCAACAGCGAATCATTTAAAAAAGGTAGCAAAAAAGTGCACCAAACATACAATTCTATTACCAAAAGAGGATGAGAAATGCAGTTGGTATTTTGAAATAAGGTAAAATGAATGAACCATAAAGAAGAATTATTAACATACCATAAAGTGGACCTTTATATGGACCAGTATACAGCTGATGTGAACACTGAAGTTTTTCCACTTCGCTACCATCGTTCTGTTTGATTTTCACTGTAGAAGTTGAGAAATGGAAGCTAAAAATGAAATGTGTCAAGGATCACAACTGGCTGAATAAAACCGATCACCTGGTATAATGACAATGCGAGAGATCTGTAATAAATTACTTTGATATATTGAGATTTAAAAATTCATTAAATATTGTTAACTTCCTTTTTAAATCTCAAGGGGTATTGCCATGCTATCACTACAGGATATATTTCTTACGTTGAGTGACACGGATCAATTTATCAGCTGCAAGGTCAATAGCAGGACCAATCAAACTTTAAGTTTGATGATCTTGGTATTTTAATCATTGTATATCGGATATAGCTATACCAGATTATTGATCTTTGACAAATTATCTTCATCATTATAAGATGGATCAAATGAATGCAAAGAAAATTAAAGGAGAAATTGTAACTTTTCAACAGCAGGATACAATGCTGCTAGCGATGCCAAGGCGAGATAATGGGTAGCGAACACGACATACGCCTGCAAGTTGGATTTTCTGAAAAATCTGCCAACACACAAATCATCGATAACACAAATTGCTATGTTACAGACGAAAGTATTATTATCCAGAACTATCCAGGCTTTAAGCATATCTTCTATGTGAGTGAGGAGCATGTTAAATGCGGTCTAAGCACCGGCTAGTATTATGAGAATGAATGATAAAACTATATCAGAATGATAAAACTATATCAGTAGTTCCTATCAATCTTTTTAATTTGTCGGATAGTTAGATTATCGGCAAGATAAAAATTTTATATTTTATCAAAATTTAAGTTGAAAATTTTGCACAATTAAGAGATTTAACCTTCCTTCGTAGAAGCTCTTCACATATAGCAAAGCATATACTTAGACCTTCGTCATATGCTGTGCCTTAAAAATCATCAACAGTAACTAAATGTTAGTTTTAAATTTAAGACAAAAAACAAAGGACTGTATTATCAATGTATCCATAGAATAAAGGATTGTCTGATCATTACATACAAAGAACAAAGGACTGTATCGTCATTTTACCCACTCTTTCGAAGGACAGTTAACGTCGCTAAGAAGTTTTCAAAACATTAAAATTCGACTGAGGCACTCACTACATGCAAGTTCATCGATAAGAACTAATGATAAAGAATCAGCGGTACGTAAAATGGGTGCCATTTCCGACATCTAAAAAACCATCAAAAATTTGATGTTCTGATTTATATAACGTTTTCTTTCTTATTCAAATATAAATAAAACTTGATGTAATCGGATATATTTATTGCGATAAATTACAATCTTAAACAGTTTCAATATTTTAAATGAAAATTTTGTCAAATCTCTCACTATCTTCAATCACTTACCTCGACAGCAAAAGCTGACAAATTAGCTGTCAAGTCGTCATTATGTCCAATTCGTGAAAAAATTCGGGTGAGAACTGGAAATACCGCCATTTCTGCTGGTACGAAACTCCCTGTTTGGGCTAACACATGTAGCAAGCAAATTTGCTTCAAATACGTTGATTTCCCAGCCTAATGAGTACAAATATAAAATTGTAGAACGGTAGTTCATGTTTATTGCCTGTTTATTTATTAGTTAACTCCTGAATTTTGTTATTTATTAATGTCATCATCGATTTAATGACCATTCCAGAAGCATGTATAATTTTTACGAAACATTCACAGTCCACGCTACCAGTATTTACGAAATTTAAATATTTTCAAGAAGCAACATACCATATTTGGTCCTGTAATAATATTGATTCTGGATTCAGGTGACAAATACTAAAATTTCAAAAACTGATAGGTTTTCAATTTTTACTATTATAATCCCAGTATCGAAACACATTCATTCTAAAAAAAAAACGAAAACTTCTAATGATACAAAAAAATATCCCTAGCTTCTGGTTACTTCAAGCTGTTAGTTTGATTAATTCAAAAACTTCGTTAATTGTCAGATGAACGATGCTTCTGTATTATCATGTCATATTCTATCAGCGAGAACAGAAAGTACTCGGTTTAATTTCTAGTATCTATATAGTATGCATATCTATACATTTAATTGTATCGAATGTAACGAGAAATACACTCAGCAAAGTTGCAACTTTTAAGAAGAAGTGAAAGCTATAGATATCTTCATCATAGTTTGTTCGATAGCTTTCGATAACAAAAAAAAAAAAAAAACATACTGCATCGTTTGGAGTAAAATTTTCGTTTGCCAAATCCAAAAGTGGATGTCTTCCTTGTTTGATAATCATCGACATTGAAGGAGAAAATGAGGGTCGAACTATGCGAAGGAAAATTTCATTAATTAAAGTCATCTTACATTTAAAATATTATATAAAGAAATAAAATTTTCTGATCGGAAAGTTATTACCTGATGGAATTTTCATAGCATACGTTGCAAGACAAGAAATGAAATCTACCATGGATATTGCTTCAATTGCATGATATAAACATGGAATCATTAAACGGATCTAAAATATCAATGATGTATTTTTTTTTGCTTGCTTCATTTCAAGTATACATTTGATAATCGTGTACTAATCACAGACATAAGCTAAACTAAGAATGCATTCGTATACCTGGAATTGCATTTTTAGCTATAAACTGCATATAAATATCATTTGGGATCTATCTCCATTACTTGAATTAATCCAACTATCTTCAGTTTGCTATCTATCATTATTTTTGTTCAGTCATCTAATACCTTTTCCCCACTATACTTGTGATTGAAAAACAACTGAAACAACACGAAGAGTTTTGTACTCCATAAAAAGTACCATCGAATTGCTAGAGTTAAGTTCAGCGGACAAATACTGTACTACTGTACCAGTACCATGGACATACACTCTTCATCGTAGTTTATTGGAAACATATGATATTTCCAAGAAAGGATAAGTTCTTTACTGCTAGCATCTAAGCATCACAATTTATGCTTTTAAGTGTGCAGAATTGGAACAGATACCTGATTCAATAGTTCAACCACTACAACATTGCTCCTAATTATTATTTCGTTAACCACTTCATCGATTCTTTCTGTAAATGATTTGAGCGACTTTCTGAAGTTTTTAGTTCCCAGGATATTCCTTATCAAGAATGATCCTCATGGCATTCCAATAGGCTTAACGTATAGGTATATTGGCATATCATTTCTTTTTTGTTAGTTAGGAACGTAGCAAGACGCAGTGCCAATATTGCTTGAAATCACCGTCGACAGATGTAAAGTTTAATTGTTTTCCATATTATCACTGATATTTTCCCTTTTTTTTCAAATATATGTAAGAAGCAACTTTTATAAATTTATAGAAAAGAGAAATTGCAAAAAGATTAACCATTATAGCGTAATAATGAACGAGTTGTGCAGGAAACAGAAGCCCGATTTCTGACCATATCAATAAAATGCGATGGTAATTTGATTTTGGCCACAGGATCCGAACATGGAATAGAAAAATGGAAACCACGACTTGCAGTATAGATAAGTCTCGCTTCTGGTATCTCACTTGCATCTTCATAACTTTTTTCTGCAAACTCCTTTGCAAGATATACTAGATAAGGTAAACTTCATGCTTAATTAATAATATTAGTAACTTGAAACCAGAATGTAATGATCTGAAGTTTTCAAATTTTTTTTTCAAACTCTGATCAAGAAGTATACTCAATCCGACTTCCCATGATTTTCAATCAAGCTCGTCAGAACAAAATAATCTATATAATTTGACCTCGATATTTTGAAGGCCTTTAGATATTGCAAACATTTGGGTAAACTCTTTGAGATTCTAAACATTTCTCACTATTCTTAATTAATTGTCACTTCCTGCAATCATATTCAAGCATAAAAGTTCAAGTATGCGAGACATCAATTTACATTATATTTTTTTTTTTTGAATCTTAAAAAATCCTAACCATAACGAGAATTTTTAAAACTCCAATGACTAGAAATCATTTTTACTTTCTATTATACAAGGCATACCATGCGTGTCACGTAACAGCTCTTCGTATGCTTTTCGCATCATATCAATCATCTGATCAATTCCAGCCTAGAAAAAATTACTAACAAATTTTTAAAAGTAATACACCCGATATTTTCAGGAAATTTAGGAGATATGTGCTATGAAAATGAGAAAAATACAACGAAGAAAATTAGTGGGAAAAAAATTACCCGAACTGCATAGCATCGTTTTTGTCGCAATGTTAAAGCAGATCGTTCTCCTACCTTACATGTTCTGTTTAATTTCGCATCCAGAATATCCATAATACTTTCGAATCGTCCATCATCCAAATGCTTTAAGACATAGATTCCTTTTGGAAATAAAAAGCAAAAAAAAAAAGTAACCGATGCAAATTTCTTTTAAAATGGCTGGAAATATAAATTATGTAAATTTCTCATTCCTATTCCATTCTAGAGCGTTTCTATACCGATAACTTTCCATCCAAAATATTACATTCAGATTATGAAATAATCCTTCCTTATTCTTTGGCAACTTTAGGAAGATATTCATTTCTCTTCCTAATCATAATCACTATTACATGGGTAAACCAAATATAGAATCGCACTTCGTTGCTTCGTCAGCGAATAGTGCTATTAGCAATCATTAATGACAAGATGGCTGAATGTCAGACGAGGTCAATAATGTAAACTCCATAAATTAAGCTCTCAAAATTAATTGAGAAGTTTTGAATTTAAACATCTAAGACCCACGTTATGAATGAATAAAGAGATACTAAACAAGGTGAAGGCATACACTGTAACACAATCGAAATAAATGAGCTTTGCTATTTTTTAAAGCGTCTCGCAACGGTTTAATCAAATGTAACGTTTGCTGCAAATTCAGAATCTGAAAAATCCAGAGAATAGAACTTTAACCTTCCGAAATAATGACTCATGGCACTAATTACACTTCGCATATTTTTCCTTGGATTTTAAATTCATATAATCAACTTAAAAACTACGAAAACTTCAAATTACTGGAAAATCAAAGCTTTTGTGACGATTTTTTGTTCGCTTTAAATCAGTTTTTCTTAATCTTATTAGTTGGACTAAAAATTCAAACTAACAGTTGTGATTTAATGCAAAATTATAAAGTGGACCTGAGTGATACGATGTTCAACTATACGAACAGTTTCCTTTTGATTTTCTAGATAACAGCATACAGTTATTAACTGATATATGTCACTTATGCCGGCAATAATTGTCCTCAGTCGATCAAATTTCTATAAATTCAAAATTTTTTAAAATGTCTTGTTGCTTTAATGGATCATATAAATTTTAATTTTCTAACAAATTCGTAAAATACAGGTTGATTGCTAATGAGCTCTTCAATAGCATCCAGGCGTGCTTCAATCATTGACAAATCAGCCGAAGGTTGTAGTAAGCTACTACGAAGCAATCGTACTCCACCACTAGTCAAGCATGTATTTAAAACCGAGAACAGGCTACGACCCAGTGTTTTTTGCTTAAGATGTATGCGTTCCACCACTTCGACATTTCGCATAGTATTTACATCTGCAATTATAGGCTTCATTAAATAGACACAATAATTATGTTATTTTTCTTAGCTCAAATAATAAATGAAATGGAACTTGTTAGAATATCAAACTCCATCACTTAATTAACTATCACAAAAATGCATATTGAAATCAGTAGTAGAGAAATGGACAAAATTAGATAACATTAGAAGATAAACAACTATTTCAAAATATTTGAATTCGTCTGTTATAAGAGAACTGGAAGGATTAATGGATTATGTTTATCGACAATATGCATGGGTTTATAACTTATTTAGTAGTAATTTATTAAGAATTCCGCAATTTATTACCTATAAAGCAAGATTTCTCTGCAACAAGATAAGTAACCTTCAGCGAATTTTGAGCAAATAATACATTTTGTATATATTCCACATATTTGATTAGTGCAGCGGCTGCTGCCATACAGTAATATCTATAATTTTAAAAAGTATAGAATATTTATAAAAGAATTAACAAATGAAGTAAAATTTACTAGTACAAATAAAATTTGATCGTTCCAATGAAAAGTGACAAATATTGCATATATACGAGGAAGTAATTGTTATGCTGACCTCTAATAAATAACACGCTTATGTAATGAAAATAGGATAGAAAGGAAGCAATCAGTTTAAGATAAATGCATCTTGTATGTATCAAAATCGTAATCCATGAAAGTTATGTTAAATTAAAGTTGTAAGCATTCTTGATATAAAAGGAAATAAAATACCGAAATTGAAACAGGAATAGTCAAGCATGTTGGATGATGATAAATCAGTCAATAGTTTAATTTCGAATTCCTATGTTCTCAAAAATTTTTTGTAAAATTTTACTCATGTTTTTAAAATTTGCAAAAAAAAGAACAAACTTTTTATATACTTCTGATGTTATGTTGGATGATTCGCTCGATCCTAACTGTTTTAACAATTCAATTCCTTTCAGATCGCTGCAAATACAGTTGATAAATTGCAGCAGTTAGCGTTGATATGTTTTAAAGCATTTAATTTCAGTTTATTTTTGCAATATTTTGTGATAAAAATTTCAAGAATTTAGAAATTTTGTAAAAAAGAGATTCATAAAAGCCAACAGTATTCTCATCCAAATAATATTTCCGTCATTACAAACGATTTACTTAAAAAATAAGATTTGTTTAAATTTTTAATTTCTTGTTAAACAAATGAGAGATCTAATTACTTGAAATAGCGCCTATTAATCATTGTGATTTCTACTTCTGGATAACTGCTGCGAATCAACTCCAATACAGCGTTCATACTATTAGCCTTTTCGACGAATATTTCCGGAACAATAACCTACAAAAAATTATGACCATTTAACCGAATATGATAAGTAGTAAAATGATGCGAAATAACAGATAAACATTTCTACTTCAAAAAACTTGTCTACATGCATTTTACTTTCTTCTCAAATTACAACTTCAAAAGTTACTAAATGTGATGGAAAATGAAAAGTTTCAATTATCTTGATAGTAAAAATTCAATGAATAAATGAGAAATAATTGTATGCAAAACTTCAACAGGTTCTTGAATTTGAAATTGAATTCGAAGTCGTGCATAAGATGCAGAATCGATAAATTGCCATAAATGTAATTCACTACATAATGCATCAATGCTTGCAAGTCCAATTTCACCACGTGCACTACCTCGACCTTCTACAACTGCTGCAAACATATACGAATATAATACGTATCAACGTGAGAACTATTGACGTGATTATTTGTATCTATCATTTCTTCCTATATAATTCGTCAAATTTAGGATAATAATAGTACAGAATATTTTAAGCGATGAATCTCACCATTAACACTATGAATCTACAAAAACTATTTCTTATATGGATGATAGTTTTCTACCTACAAATTAAATTTTTATCTAAAAACATGTTTAGCAGATAATTACATCCTAAATACAATCATACGATTAACATGAAATACGTCAGGTTGAGTGCAAATAATCAAACAGTCTCAATTGCATGCATTTATGTGGAAAAAGAGTGTTTAAAAAAACTTGCATCTATGCAGAAAATTTATATAGATGTACGTGATTCGTGCATATGTATAAAATATTTTTCTTTAGAAATGAAAAATTAATCAAACTATTTTTGAAACAAAAAAACTGAAAATAAAACATTTTGTAAATGTTACATAGAAATCTTTAGATTAGAAATTAAAAAACCATAAATAATTGTTAAATGAACTTACAAAAAATTACACAACTTCTAAGTGATAATTTTGTTCCATTTCCGGAAAATCGTGAACGTTCACGTGTAGACGTAAAGCTACGATATTTAGGTGCACTGGATGATGTATCACGTTGCATAATTGCATTCAATTCTATGATAAGTGTAATACGTACGATACGTATAAATAAGTATAAAACTGCAACAATACATAATTTACTGATATATAATAAACATACATGAAGTTATAAAAAGTTAAAGAAAAAAAATCGTTATTTTCTATAATATTTGAGTAATTCTTACGTACGTAAAATACAGAACGTTTGATGACAAATAATTTCAACGTAAATATAAATAGTATACAAATTAATTCCTATTTATATAGTTAAGACAGAAATGGTTGTACATACGTAATTTCTATTACGTACACGTTACCGTAATAAATGTATTAGCATTCAATCTTACTCATTCTACTATTACTACTCCAATCTCTCTCATCCTTTCTCTAATTCTTTTGCTAATATTCTCCATCTTCTTTTATTTCATGTCCTCTTATAAAAATGATTCTTACATGATTGATTTCTTTTACGTAAAATGTTACTAACTATTCCTTCTCACGTAAACATTACGTTATGACACGTATGACACGTTCATTCATTCATTCATTTATTTAATAATTCATTTGTTTAATCAATTAATTCATTAATTTAATCATTCATTTATAATATCATCCCATGAAATTTTTTTAGCATTTTTATTTAGTCTTAAAATATTTACAACATTTTCCTTTTATTTCAATTCAGGAAAATGAAAAAAGTCTTAACATTTGCAATATAAGTATGCTTGATCAATTTACGTGATACACTTTCTCTTATCCAATCATTTATGACGATGATATGATAAATGATATCTAAATCAATCATTATCTCTAATCAATATATGAACCAAAATGATCAACACTATTTTATTCTTCAATTTCCTCTTCCTTACAAAGAGAAATCGAAATTATCAGTTATTATTTATTTAAAAAAAAAATTGATCAATTATTTTTCAAGAAAATTGCTCAAAAATGTGCAAAAAAAAAAAAAAAAAAAAAAACAATAATCTTTCGAAGGAATAATTAATTATAATGACATCATAAATTTATTGTAATAAAATTTTTGATATACAAAATGTATGCAGAAAGAAAATAATGATAAAATGATAAGTTTGAATGAAAGAAAGATTCGTTTAATTCATTTCAAATTAATTTAGATTAGACAAAAACAAATAGAATAAATAAAAATAGCTTTTAAAAAATAAAATATTTAATTGATTTTCGGTTGACAGTGTTATTTAAGACGGAAATTATAACAAGTATCATTTAAATGTTGAAATAATTTTTAAACAAAATTGATATATAAACCGAGAAAGTATATTATAACCGTATATTATAATACAAATTTATTGAAACAATTCAATATATTCGAGTTAGATAATGTCTTATTTAAATTAGAAAATGAATTTTATATTTTTTCAAAAATTTTGAAGTTTTATTTAAACAAATTGCTGCTCACTTTTAACAAATCAATGCTAAAAATATGAATAATAAGGAAAGTATGTACATTTTATCCCATCAGAGTAATTTTTCTCTCTCTCTCTCTCTCTTTCTCTCTCTCAAAAAAAGCAATCTTTGATTATTTTAAATTTTACAAAGATAACTATGAAAGTGAAAAATAAAGAAATTTGTACTTTGGGTAAACTTGTATTTAGTTAAGTCGGGATTTCTTTCATTTTTATTTGTTATATAAAGTCGTGGAAATTCTCTTTTTCTTTCCTATCTTTTAAATTTGCGCTATTTATTGTTTTGCATAAAAATTTGAGGAAATTTAATTATTATTAATTTAGGACCTAACACTTACATTTTATTAAAATAATTTAAAAGGAAGAAAAATAATAAAACAAATTAAGCTATTTTGCCTCATCCAAAGGAAGAAAATAATGCAAGCATATATGCTTTGTTGGTGTTTAGTTTCACTTAATGCTATTACAATGCATGTACTGCATGCAATACATGCATGCAGTACATGCATTTAAAAATGATTAATTAATTACCATGCATTTTGTATTTTGGAAATGTATATTGCAATATGCAGAAGATAAGTAGTATTTTCTTTCGTATAATAGGAAATTGATTTATGCTAAATATTACATTCAAATTAACTTCTAAACGATGAAATAATTAGAAAACAAATCTAAATTTCAAACTAATTTTCAAGTAATTCATTTCCAATTCATTCCAATACATTCATTTGTAGCTTCTTCACTACGTGTACTAATTCCAATTCGTCATTGATCTATAAACACTCCTCGTTAACGTTATATTTCGTAAAGTTTTAGAAAATTTACATTTTTGAATTTTTTTCTTAAATGATTTTAAATTCTATAGTTTTACTATAATTCATTGGTAGGATAAAAACGATGTAAACTAATATTTGTGAGAATAGTTATTACCATTCAGAATTCTTTTACATCTTTTCTATGAGATCATCTAGATTTCGAAATTATACGATTTCAAAACGGTTCAATTCAATTCAATCGATTATCCTAATGTACTTGCTGTATTCGCTAGCTGAATCGCAGAGACAATTATAGCGATAGTTCATAAAATTTCAAAACAGTTCAATCGGTTTGTTGGTATGTTTTCGTTCAGACAATTTTTGCTTTCATGAAATACATTTAAATATTGCAAAACTTGTTGCATTCGGAATTCGTTTATCACCTATGATATTAGTCAAATTATAGAAGCAATTTTGGCAGTATTTTGCAAGATTCCGAAATGTTTCAACCGGTTTGCTAATACAAGCATATACATCTTTTCTATTCATTATAGTTTTTGGGGGAGCAAAAAGTCTTGTTTAATTTATCATTTTCAGGTAATGGCTACGGTTATTACTACATTGGTTGAGGAAATGCCATTGGCGCATGTGGTTGACAGTAAATTTGTTGATAAAGTGTGTTCCCATTGTATGATACCGATATGGGAGAGGTAATTTTGATTGATTTCAAGTTAGATTAGATAATTTAGCCTAAAATTGCCATCACTTGAAATGATATCTCAAGGTACACCTCTAGCTTTATAGCTGTGCAAAAAAAAAAAAAAGGAAATGGTCCAAGATGAAAAATTATAGCGAATAACAAATACTTGACAATCTGTTTTGATTGTTTTTCTCGGATGGAAGGATAATTCATTCACTAATTTTCCTATCAGTTAGGACAGATGATAGAAACTTGACTGCTGAACTTTTAATCTAGGAAATAACATTATTCAGTGGTATTCTTACTCAAAAGGAGTCTGTTAAGGAATTCTGAAGTTGAAATTGAAATATAGACACACGAGAAAGAGAGTGAGGAGAAGTTGAAGCAATAGGAGAAATAGCTAATTTCAAACTCATAGGATTGATTTGAACTTGCTTCATTTGAAAGTTAAGCTTTAATATCAATTTTAAACCAGTAGGCTAGCACGAAATCGGTTTTAGGAGTTTAACGATTTTAACTGGTACTTGTAGTAGAAAATTCCATCTCTAGATGAAATTTTTTGAATTTGGAAATTTTGAATTTCAATTTTGACTCGCTGCAGCATGAAAGATATTTAAGGTAGCCAGTAATAGTTTAATGTTTTTTTTTTTAAAGGTACTTGTTTATTTCCATTGATTTACTTTGATAACTGTTTGATTTGTTTTAAGTTTAACTTTTCTCCTTGTCTTTGCTTCTTTCTCTTTTTTTTTTCTTCGCAGTTTGTAATGTTTAAAATGTTCCGTTTTAGAGATATTGAAGGAAAACTAAATCGTTGTGCTCGCTGTAAGTTCGCTCATTACTGTAACACGAAGTGTCAGAAGAAAGATTGGCTTACGCATAAGGTTTGCTTATTTTCACTAAATTCACTTGTCACCGAAATTTAGTTTTGCCAATCCATTGCAAAACAAATAATGAAAGTGGCCCACTTATGGATAGTGGTTTGAGATGGAAATAATAAGTATCGAACCAGAAGTTAAGTATGAGCTATTAATATAGCATCCTAAAATCTCTGAGCAGAATCGATTGGATACTTGATATGATGAAATTTCCTCCGGCTAAGAATCAAAACTCAACTGTTG
>JABVXV010000205.1:38920-61913 GCA_013365325.1 Dipetalonema caudispina | reverse complement strand
TTACAGACTCTTTCTCGTCTTTTTAATAACTAATATGATCTATTGGTAGTGATGCTCTTTGTTTGATTCTAGAATTTATTCCTTCCAGATAGAATGCTCATACTTGTCACGTGTGGCACCACGTATTCCCGAATCAATACCTCGACTAATAGGCAGGTTGATCATGACATTACAACACCGTGGTGATAAAAATCCTGCTTTCAATGGACGTATTTTTGCTTCCTTAAAAAGTCGTAAGTTTCATTCCTTTTTCAGCTATTTGCCAGAATTTTGCGTATTACCGAATGAGGCGTATTCGAAATAGATTGTGAAGTAGTCCTCCGGAAGTGGCAAAAAGATTCGCCCATCACCCAATTCTACTTAGTTTCTCCGTTGCTTAAGCTGTTGATGGTTCATAATTGCTAGTTTGATTTGTTTGGAACTTCTTAGCTTCCTCTAAGTTTAAGGTAGATAAGTTTTCTTCGATTATTGCAAACCTTTGCCACTCAACATGAAGTCCCTACGTCTGATTTTACTGGAGATTGTGCTGCACTATGTTTTTTCCTTTACTTTTACTACGAATAAGATGAAATTACTAATAATGAGGGGATATTTCATTTCGCAAACACTAAGAATTAAGCAAATAGAATTTGTTAGTGTTTACAGATGACCTTTTCTTTAAAGCTTGATCTTTCACTTCAGTTAATTTTGTAGCATCGAATCAAAACGTTGCCGAAATATTTCTTGACTAACATGCAACACTTAATATCTTTAAAGATGCTGCTGATATCGAGAAAGATGAAGAAAAGAGGAATGGTTTCATAGCCATTGCACATGTGATCAAAGATTACCTTCCGTTAGGCAACATGCCATCCAGTACTGAAATATTCGATATTTTTTGTAAGGTAAGCTTTTCAACTTATTTTTATTTCTTTTTTTCAGTGTTGAAAGGACTCAATTATTCATAATCTATGCTAAATATTAGTAGTTAGAATGCTATTAACGAGAATCATCTTCTGGAGATTTAGGCTCAGGTTATGTTTCATACTGAGTTGAAGGTCGTTTTCGTTGACAATATCAAATCTCATTCTTATAAAAAATGGTTTAACTTGATGTGTACCTTCTCTCCTCATGTTGTTTCAATATGTCATGAAACAGAACTCTTTCTTCTTTTACCATTAGGCAATGCTACTATACTACTTATCGCTATAAGTTGTCAAACAAAGTGAAAGATTCTATAAATCAGTATTCATTTTGAAATAGTTTTCATTACTTTTACTTTTCCTTAAATAATTCTACCAACTGATAATGGGTAAGTTATTGCAGATTTTGACCAATGCATTGGTAATCACAGATTCGTGTTTAAATAGAATTGGTCTTGCAGTTTATCTGGGGTTGGTTATTTATTTATTTTTTTTGGTTAAGTACAACCGAAGACGAACTCATTTCTAAAATTAGTATTTCTACACTCTTTCCATAGTTCTAAGAAACTAGTTTAAATTGTACAGTTTACATTTCTTTTCTTGCTGTTTAGTTTTTTTTTTTCTTTGTTTCCTGTTTGGAAACTTTTTTCAGATCGGAAATCTGTTTAGAAATGAATATATTATTTATTCCTCAGATAAACATCAATACCTTACTATATTTTTTTGCTAATTTTCTCATTGATTTAAATAAGCTATTTTAGCAATAAGAAGCATTACATTGTTATGAAACCCTTTTCATGTCGGCATCAGTTGAGATACTGCTTCTTCCACTTCGTTTTGAAGCAATATTGTCATTCTTATTCTGTTTTATTTTGTAAATTTCATTGTTTTTGAATTCAGCACACTAGTATTTGACATGTTTTTTTCCAGACTTTCAGCTTTGGATCATAGCTGTAAACCAGATGCGTTTATCATTTTCAGTGGTACGAAAGCAATCTTAAGGTCCTTGAACAAAAATATAATGGAATACAGCGATGATGTTTGTTGTTATCCTTTAAAATATTTAGTGTTAAATTGGTATACATTAATCATGAAAATCATATGGATGGACAGAAAGAAATCCTGACGGCGTATATTTCAACCTAAGAAAATTCTTTAAAGGGGCTTACATTTTCGAAGTTTGTTAAAGAGGTTCATAGTTTCGGAGTCCGAGTTTTGTTTGGATTTTTTGACTTACTATTGATTTATTCATCTACTTGCATATTAAGCAATAAATTACAGCTGCGGATCCCATACTGTGACTTGTTGGATCTTAGGTCTACACGATGTGAAACCCTGCAAAAGCAGCACAATTTTTTATGTAATTGTGAAATTTGTCAAGATGTTGAAATGGTAAGTTATTTGCTTGCTAGGTAGTATTTGATAAATACTTGGTCGTTTGATGAAAGCACATTTGTTTATATGATCATCTTTAAATTGTAGAGATTGATAACTTTATGATTTTAACAAACTTCAGGATCGACTGAAATGCTCTCTACGATGTACCAAATGCAAAGATGGTTTCTGTCCATATAGTCCTGAAAATGATCATGCAGAAACGCGATGTAAAGTTTGTGGCGAGATCTCAGTTTTTAATTTTGATCGTTTACAAAAATCATACCAACAATTGATAACTTATGGTGAGTTTTTATGAGAAATTAAAATCATTTAGATTCTTAAGTGTTGAAGAAATTAGGCCTAGACATCCAGAATGCCTTCCATTTTAATGTTTGGTTCAAATCTTTATCTGATCAATAAAAATATTGAAGTTTATTTTCTGCAACTATTTTCGTTCCCTTCATTATTTTAAGGATCTACGGAAAAGAGCTTAGATGAACTGATAGATTCATATGACGAATTCAAAGAAATTTTCTCGCCTTATAATGTTCCTCTTTGTAAACTTGCCGAAAATATCATGGTCTCAGCGGTAAATAATGAAAAGTATGATGAAGCGGTCGAATATGCCGAAAAAACTCTCCTTTGCTACAGGTTTTTCGAGATTTTGAAAGAATTAAATGATTGAATTTCTAGATTTAATAGGATTTAATGAGAATTTTGAAAATCAGTACAATTTGAATTTCATTTTCATTTCCAATTTAAAGAATATTTTTTCTGTCTTAAATTTCACCGTCGATTGGTGCACATTATGTTTCAGGACATATTATCCAAAGGGTCATCCTTCGCCTTCTGTGCGCATGTTTGAGTATGCAAAGTTGTTGATGCTACAGCATAATCAGGAATCTCTTCCTGTATTGCGAAAGGTTTGCTGTTTTTAGTTCATGTAGCCATTATGCCTGTTGTTTGGCAGTTTTCCCGATTTTATAGGCCTGTTTAGCTTTTTCTGCAAAACTATATTTCGCAGTTTTTATTCCTATGTTTTACGTAGATTTGTATTTTTGTATATTATACGATCTTTTTTAGATTATCAGTATTTATTATGCAAGTTTCCCCACCAATTTATATTCCCCACCTTTCCTCTCTCAAAAAAGATAACACTGAATCAGCATTTCTGAAATTTCCGCTAAGTTGTTCTACAATATTCCTATGCTCTTAAACTTCTTAAAATTTACCTTCTCGTTGGATCTTCACAAAAAAATATCTTTTGACTCTATTGAATACTAATTAACATATGATTCAATATGCTAATTTGCCGAATTTCCAGGCTTTTAAAATGATATGCGAAAGCTATGGTTCTGACAGTGGTTTTGCATTTAACACTGCCAGATTGTTGAATGATTTAGAAAAAAGTGTAGGCAGTGCTTCGTCGTAACGATTTAATCGGTGTTTATCGGTGAATTTCAGTTCTTTTAGTTCTTTGATTAATTGTATTCAGCCGGTAATCTTTTTTCTGCAAGTTGTTAATGATATGTTTTTTTTTCTACGGTTTCTCTGTTTGAATCAAGTAGCTATTAATAGGTCAGCTTATAGTAAATCTTTAACTAACTGACGAGAACTTATATTGATGCGAAGTTGTGAGTTTTGATAATTTTTATCCAGCTGATGAGACATTAGAAATCGGAGTTTTTTATCAAAGCATTAGAAACTTTACGTCTGGAAAGCATTCATTTCTACAGGATTGAACTATTGACCTTATTTCTTTTTAGGAATTCAGTTATTTTTTTGGATCTTAATTTAATTACGAATATTTCAATTTTATGTTTGTGTTTTTAACTGCTCATATTTCTGTTTATATTTCTACTTACCTGAGAATTTATAATTAAAGTTTCGGCTGTATTCAACATGAGCGAACATAAAAATAAGAATGGTCTGGTGAACTGTTTGAAAAGGATGGGAGATAGGAAGATCGTAAGCAACCTATTTCGATTAAGGATAATTATTTGATAAAAATGAGTTAACTGGATGCAACAAACATCTTCAATTTTTCTTTCCTGCTTGCAATACCCTCAGTACGAGAGGATTATTCGAAATGTTATTTTTAAATATAGTTATATAAGTCTCCCTGAGCTAACTACGACAAACTGCTAAAATTCAGTATTAAAATTATTGGAGTTGAAAAATGCTAGAGTTCAATCCTATATTCCATTCCTTATCATTGAAATAGTTTTAAGTCAAAAGAACGAGAAAAAGTTGTAACTTCAAAAAAAAAAAAAAAAAAAAATTACAAAAGAAAGCAAAAAAAAAAAAGAAGCACGAGACGAAAACTTAGTGATTTGAAGTTAATGCACATAACTGATTAAAATGTTTTGGAATTTGTATCTTTTTTTGTTCTTTCCCGTTGTACATTCATTCTTTTTATAAATTGAAATCCAAATATTGAATCAACTTCAAAGATATCTAAAATTGTACAGTTTGGAAGTAAACTTCCTTTTGTCAGTTTCATTAAATAAAATTATGCATATATATTTATCAGTGGCGATAAGTATATATAATAATTACCTGAGAAGAGTACTAAATGGATCGTAAATAGTTGAAGTAAAATTTGAAGTGGTATAATTCACGCAAGGCATACAATTTTGGAAATTTGAAATGGTAATAGATCCAATCAAGAAAGGAATAAAAATGGAGTAGTGAAAGGTATGTTTACAAAAATTTTAAATTGTGAAAGGATAATGATTTATCTATATTTACCCACTTGCAGATGTAGTTCAAACAACTTTATTTATAGAAAATTTTCCGTCATTACTATTAGTTGTAATACCGTACGCAGTTGTAAATAATTATTTTATGGTAATATCCTGGTAATAATTCATTTGTATATATGACTACTTATTTTACAATTAATATTAATACACTTATTTGTGGGAGGATATGATATCGTTATTATTTGTTATACTGTCAATAAAGATTTCTTATTAAATTAATGTGCTATATTGTTTTAGGTAATGTGATATTATTATTATTTATTGATGAAATTTATTATTAACGATAGGATAAAAGTGCTATTAAATAAATATATAATTATTTCTTTCATTAATCAAATTTTTTTCTCACTTCTTTCAATTTTCACATAGCATATTATGCAACAAGAAATTGACTTTGTGATTTATTTCTATTCAAAAGTTATTTTTTTTGCACCGGCTAACTTTTTTCTTCTATTTGTGAAATCAAATTTGCTAGAATTGAAATTTTATAAGGCAGGAATAGAATAACTAAAAAAGTTGAATTAGATTTTGCATAACAAATGATTTCAATCCATATGTGGCAATATGAAACTAATCAATCTGAATTGAATTTTCAATTATGTACATATATATATATATGTACATATATAGTAATTAATATCCCTAAAGGGTAACTAATTAATAGCTTCGAGAGACAATTAAACAATCTGCAACTTATTCTTTCTCATCTTTAGCAAGCAAAAGATTTAATAATAGCACTCATTGCTAAATATCCTTATATAAATATAACATGAAATATTAGTTGTTCGAATTTCAACTTTTCAAAATATGTTGAAAATTTTCTCGACACCTCCATTTGAAAATCTTACATTATATTTGTTTTAATTGCACATCATATATGTAGCACAAATCATTTCGAATGATTGTTATCAGTGTTTTGATTTTTGTTTAGAATTACGGGTTAAAAATCAAAGCGAAACAATGCCAATAATATATTTATCAATTTTGCGATGTTATATGAAAATTTCATAAATATGCATGAAAAAAAAAACAATTCATTTGTCATAACCGAGGAAAACAAGCGAATTTCAGTAAAAATACATGGAAGTATCGGAAAAAGTTAAATTAGATTAGAGAAAAAACCTGTTAGAAAAAAGATTTAATTAGGATAAATGTTGTTCATTAGCAAAAAAAATCGCTGAGCTAATTTTATGTTTGAATTTTTGATTATTAAAGAATAACTACGCTAAATTTTATCTTTATTCATCTGATGCTGCTGTTGGTTACAGGATTCATACGAAAATACCGTATCCGAACTAGATTCAATTAAATCTAATTCAGGTATGGTATTGTAATCAATCCATTTTTATTAATTAAGATAATGGCGAATTCAGTATCAGTTATCATCCACAGTGTAATAAAAACTACTATTTGCTAAGGAACAATCCATCCTAAGTTATTTGTAAGTTTGCCTTTCAAGCAAAAAGTTAATTGCTAATAATTTAAAAGCATATGTTTGCTTTTCTACTGTCCTCAAAAAACGAAGAAAAGTTTTGAAGTTTAGAAATTTTAGCAGTGTTTTTTCATTCCATCATAATAGTTGAAATTTTTAAACTTAGCTTTAAAATATTACCACCATATGAGCTTAAATTACTTACACTACATTGCTGAAATACAAAGTAGAAATAATGTTTTATGACGATTTGACAGTTTGATTCAATTTTTTTAGTCGTCTAACACAGATTTAAATTTAACAAAATCACTACTATCTATTTACTTCGTTTTAATTGTGATTCTTCAATTGCTTTGATTTATTATTTACTAATTACACTGTTGCATTGAAAACCGGATCATGTAGTTTATAATTGCTCGCTAACCAAGGATATTATCTTACAGCGTTTAGAAAACCTATAGTATATTACAGAATATAGGATATATTATCTTAGACTAGCTATTTTATACTTTGTGAAATTGTCAAAATGCAATATAATTTCTTTTTTTTTTTTTTAGAAAGGATAATAAAATTTTTGCAAAAAATGACAGAAATTAGAGAGAAAATTTGTTAAAAACTAATTTCCCATAATTTTTTAAATTAAATCGAGAGAGGAAAAGAAGAAAAGTGACTTATCAATTTGCATATTTGCTAATTAAAAAGGTGTATTTCATTTATTATTTCAATTTTAAATGAAAAAACTTTAAATTTCATTATATTATTTTTTATCCTTAACATATGGGTGATCCATTTCTTTTTTCATTTTCTTTTGCTCAATAAATTTGCGTTGAAATGCGTAGGTTTTGTTTTTTCTTTATAAATGAATAAATGTTTTCATAAATGATGATTTGTTTACTGTTTTGATTATAATGACAAATTGTGATCTTTAACCTCTCACTTTGTAAAGTAATGTTCATTTCTCGGAATTTTTTTTTTTTTGTTTTTTTTCAGTAAACATATCGATAATCACGCTTCTTACGTTAAATCAAACGTAATTCTAGATAGTTATCATTTTCATGATAAAATTCTTGTCAAGATCCAGGACACAATGGATAACTATCAGTCAGAGCATCTCTTATCACAATTACAACACATAGGACAATTGTATCATTGCCATAACATATGATAAGCCATGAAATTTGCAATTTTTGTCATAGCATCATGATACAAATTGCAAGTATTTCAAAAAAAAAAAAAAAAAAAAACTTTCTGAATAGTTTAATTTAATTAACTGATAATTGATATTTACAGAAAGATGGTTCGGATAAAAATTAGCTCGTTTCGATTTACTAATACTAAGCGTCGTATTTTTGCAATTGGATTTTGTGTATTTTCCTTATTTTTGGTAAGATTTGTTATTTCTAAATTTCTGCTAAGATTTTGCAATTTAATTTTTATTAATTAGTTGATTAATTTTCTGACAATTTTTGTTACTAAACAACAGTGGATGTAACAGTTTGAATTTTAGCGCAGAGTTCAGATATCTTAGCACCAGAGGGATTCATTCCGTGGTATCCCTAATTTTAAACTCAGAATGAATATCTACTTAAAGAGATTTTTAAAGGAAAACTTTCGCTACAAAACATTTCAAAGCAAGTAAAAAAAAAAAAGAGAAGTAAAAAAGTCAAATATTTCATATCAAACGAAGAAATTTTCTAAATAAGAGGAAAAAAAGATGATATTCCTATCTATATATATTTAATTTCCATCAATTGAATCACTGAATTTTAGATCAAATTTCGAATTGTTCCTCCAGCAATAACTTTTATTTTCAATTTGTTGGAATTTAATGATGATGAAAGTACTGGTACGATATTTCAGTGTATTCAAACATATCCAATGGAAGCAAAGACTGAATTTAATGTAAGAATTAGATACTTGATAAATGTTTTCGGTTAAACTTTCGCGAATTATCGCAGATTATCTCAAATCATCCGTTTGATCACCATAAATTATCAGTTAGAGTTTCGATCATAAGTTATGATAAATTGCCAGTTAAATTTTCTACAGTAATTTGAATGATAAATTGCAGTAACTAATTTAATTATCTTTTTTTCTCTTGCTGAATTGTCTTCAGTTTTTTCTTGAATTATATTTGTTTTCAATTTTGAAAACAATTCTTAAAGGAAACTTATAATTTTCGAAAAACATAAGGAAAAAATTGTTTTGATACGAAAAGTAAATTATTTTGCAAGGATACAATCTAATTTTCACTTACTTAGTATTATACTTCAATTTCAATTTTTCAAAAATTTGCCTGGATTAAATATTAAATTTAAGCATGGAATCTATCAAGAAGTGTTCAGTTTTCATTTTACTCGTAATGTGCTGATATTAATGAATTATTAAAATCCAATTCCTTTCTAATAATTAGCACTAGAAATCAACTCATGGATGAATTTCGATTATATTTAAATCCGTTAATTCATAATTTACGACTGCTTAAGAATGGAGTTTCTTATTTTTTCTAGTCATTAATAATTAAATATAAATTTCATAATTCCATTTTATTGCTTTTTTTTACTTTTTTCAGGTTACTCATTTTCAACGAACTTTTATATTAATTATTTTTTTTTTTTTTTAATATATGAATATTTAATTCTGCATTCATTTTATTTCACCAATTATCGTCATTTTATGTAGTAATTAAATATGTTTTTTAGACATTCGACCTATTTCGAGAAATTGTTGGTCTTGAACAAATATCACAGCATCAATATAAAGTGAGAACGAAAAATATTTCAGACATTACGGAAGTATACGTTTTACCATTTACTCATGTCGATCCGGGTAAGATAAGCCTCTTTTTTTTTTTCTATTATGAATATAATTTTGAGAGATATCACTTATCGTTTGTATTCTTGGAAAAATGTTATATTTACTTTTTACTTAACTTGATACAGAATTGATCGGATGATAGTACAAAATTGTTACTGATTCAAGTTACGCATTCTACGTCAGAATAATTTACTTACCATTACTATATCATATCTTTTGATTGTTTAAAAACACTTAAAAATTAACACTACCGATTATTATTTGTTTTGTAGGAAATTATATATGCAAAAATTTCTTAAAGATAAAAAAATTCGAAACGTATTTTATCAATTAAAATTAGATATGCTTTTTTTTTTTTTTTTTTTATTTTTAAAAAACATTAAATGAAAAAAAGGAAACGAAAAAGGAAAGAAAAAAGTTAAAAAAATTTTAAATTTTAGTAAAAGATGCAATCAATTGGAATGAATTTTAGGTTGGTTAAAAACATTTAACAATTATTTGAATGATACAAATGCCATATTGGATAATATGATTGTATTTATGCGCAATCATCCACGAATGCGTTTCATGTGGTGTGAAATTGCATTCTTGGAACGATGGTGGTCGATGCAAAATGAAAGTATCAAAAGTTTAACACGAAAGTATTAAAATAAACACTTGTAATTTTATAATTTTTCCATGGAATTTACTTCATATTTATTTAAAAACTTCAAAAAAAAAAAACTTTCAATTATTATATCATTAATATAATTGACTTGTCTTCCTTTTTTGACTTAAATATTACTTTACGAAGAATTTTAATTATTTTATCAATTATTTGATTAATACCTTCTCTTTTTTCGTTTTTTACAGAAAAAAAAAAAAAAAAAAATCTCATATTTTCTGAATATCCAAAACAATAAACCAACCGCGTTATATAATTAAAACCAATCAAATAATTGAAGATGAAAAATCGTTTTAAGGCTTATTAAAAACAAACAGTTAGAAATTGTAAGTGGTTCTTGGGTAATGACAGATGAAGCAACAACCTATTTTCCATCAACTGTGGACAATATTATCGAAGGACAGCAATTTGTATACAATGAATTAAGTATAAAATTTCATTTTTTTTTTTTTTTGGTCAAATTGTTTTGGTCACATTTCTCTTTTAAGCATTTTTTTAATTCACTAATTTGTCTTTTTCAAAAAAAAAAAAGAAAAGTTGAAAAATAATTAATTTGTTTTTTTAAAGGAAAAAATTTACATTACTTCTTTTACTCGTATCTATTCGAAATATGAGAAGGTAGTGATTAAAGGACAACAATATAATTCAACTATTTAGCTTAGAAATTTTTTTTTTTTAATTCAAAAAGTTAAATCATTATTTTAAAAATTACTTTTTTTTTTATTCAAAAAAGGATAAAAAGAACACGCATTCACTGAAAACTTGTTCATGTCTATTTCAATTTTGAAGTTCGTTCATATTGAATTAAAAATTAAATTAAGTAGTTTTTCAACAGAAAAAAAAAATACATAAAAATTAATTTAGATGCACAAGCTCAAGTGATGTGGTCGAATGATCCATTTGGTCATGGACCATCAGTATCATATTTGTACACAAAAACAGGTATCAATCGTGGTGTAATTAATAGGATTCACTATGATTTGAAAACATTTCTACGAAGACATGGAGCTATATCATTCCGCTGGAGACAATTATTTGGTTAATTTCAATTTTATTATTTTTAATCAAATTTTCATTCATTTCTTAGTGTGAAATTTATTAATTATCATTAGAATAATCTGATATTTAGAAATAATTTACTCACTTCTTCCTCTTTCTTCTTTATTGCTAATTATTTTCTTGTCATTTGATGAAATTTTCACAAACAAATTTAAATCAAATATTTTGCTGGACAAAAATTTGATTTAAGTTTAATTCAGCTAAATCTATTACTGCTGAAAAGTTTTGTCAGTAAGATAGATTTATCGTATTAAAAATTTATTCAGCATGAATTAAAATTTATCAGTTAACTGTTGCAAATAAGCAGAATTTCACAACAAGCATTAAAATTTCATATTAAACAGAAGTTCGATATTGAATTTCAACGAAATAAATATTCAAACTTCAAGTACATAAAATTCATTATGATAGTTGAATTTTTTTTTTAAACTTTAGATAAAACTGGTCAAAATGAAATGCACACACATGTATTACCATATGATCATTATGATATATTAAATAATTGTGGACCGGATCCGGTTGTATGTTGTCAGTATGATTTTAAAAGATTGAATCATTTTAAATGTCCTGATACTGCTCCTGTACCAATTACAAATTTAAATATTGATAGAAGGTAATTGAGAAGAATTCAAATTTTAATTCGAATATTTCCCTAGGCTAATCTATATGAAATACAAATTATAATATCAGAAAGATTGATGATACTGTTCATCGAGCAAAGTGGCTAAACCTAAACGAATAATTTATTTATCTAGTATTCCGGTAGAAAATTTGCAATAAAATTATGGAAAAGTTAGTGGAAAGATTGAAAAAAAGTGTATAATATCTGTTTAAAATCTATTTTAAATTTGAATTGCAGCGTTAATAATTTCTTATTTTCAGTGCATTAAAACTAGAAAAAGCATTCCTAGAAATGTCACTTCAACAAGGCAGCAATATTTTATTATCAGTTTGGGGCGATGATTTCCGATATATTGAATTAGAAGAATGGTATCAACAATATGACAATTTGATCTTATTATTTGATTATATTAATAAAAATTCAAAACGCACAAGAATTAGGTTATTTACATTTCATTTTATTACTATACATCCGTAAAGTTGAATTTCTTTAAATTTGAATTCATTGAACTAATGCAGATTTAAAATCCTATTAAAAAATAGGTCAAAAAAAGTTCGAAAGATATTAAGGAATTTTCTCTTTTTTTTTATACTTCACTTCTAAAATTTCTTTGATCCTTATACACTTGTGCAGTGGTATGAGAATATTGGAAAAACATTTGTTAATTTAATTTAATTTTTTTCCTAATTTATCACTTTTTACTTCATGCATTGAATTTTAAGTAAAAAAAAAAAAAAACAATTTGGAAAATGGAAGAATTTTGAAATTCCTTTAATTTTTTAAATCAGAAATATACAGATTTGGTACATTAACGGAATATTTCGATGCATTAGAACAAAACAATAAGGCTAAAAAGAAAATACCAGCAACATTATCCGGTGATTTCTTCCCTTATCAATGTCCTCTTGGTAATTATTGGACTGGATATTATACCACACGACCATTCTATAAAAGACAAGAACGAGAGTTACATGTAAATTTTTGGATTAAATTTTGCTTAAAAAATTTAAAATTAACAAAATTTGCTTATTATTATATTATCATTCATGCAAATTTTCAATCAAATATTTGAGCAAAATTTTAAAATTTTGTGTAAATTTTTGCTGTGCAATTATACTCTCCTGACCTAATCTATTGGGAATAGTTTATTGCAAAATTTTCGAATTCAGCTTAAAACATAATTTATCAATAGATTGCCGTCTTTTTTTTTTGAGCAGATATAAATTTAACTCTTCACTTTACTTTTAGTTATTTGATGATGAATTTCAATTTCTTTTTTCCTAAAGAAAATTAAAAAATTTTAATTCAGCAAAAATTTTTAGTCATTTATAAGAGCTGCAGATTTATTAAGTGCCAGTGCTTTTACATATTTATCTGCGAAAAATCGCCAAATTATTCAACAGCAACTTACGATAGCCCGGCGAAATTTGGCACTTTTTCAGCATCATGATGCTATCACAGGTGAATGATAAACTTTATAGTTATTTGTTTTTCTTTTCCTCTCTCTTTTTTCTCCTCTCTCTCGCTCTTTCTTAGCTTATAATAGTTGAACAAAGACATATTTTAATTTACAATTTATTAATTTAATTTATAACTTAATTTATCCAACAATTTTCCACATTACGAAAATTTTCATGCAAAGAACAATTTGTTGCAATTGTATAAAATAAGCAATTTTTTTCTTTTTTTTTTGCAGGAACAAGCAAAATTCATGTGATGAAGGATTATTCAGAGCGTTTGTTTGCTGCAATAAAAATTGCCGAAAATGTGCTAAGGATTTCATTAAGCACATTACTACGCTTAAATAATTTTGAAACAGTAATCTTTGATAATTTTAGTGAAACTTTTAGTAATTCGAAAAATGAACAGCTAAAAAATGCTTCTTCCAAAAGTAATAAAAAATGTCTAAGAAATTTTATAAAGATCACTTAATATGTAGAAATTTTTGAAGTTTCCGTTACTAATTTTGAACATTAAACGTCATTCATTTTCTATTCTTTTTCGCTTATTAATAATTGCATTTGAAAATTATTCAAAAAAAGGGCTTTTGAAATTATTCAAAAGGGTTATGGCTATATTACAAGGATAAATAGCTTGGATTTTGGGGAATTTTTCAGGATAATATTTCATTAATATATAATGAAAGTAGCAGCAAGAAAATAATCAATATGGATCAACCAAAGTTTGTTATATTTTAAAGCTCGCTTTTAAGCTGTTAACGTCCTGGTAATTCATAGAAAAACAATTAAGAACTAGAAATTGAGTAAAGTTTGTCGTATATCATTTGCATAGCTTACATTTCTCCCAAATTTCCAAGAATCCTATTGTTTGATAGAAAAACTCATGAAGAATTAAGCTGAGATATTCATTAGAATTTATAATTTAATCTCAACTATATGATAATTATTTATTTGTTACACAGTAATCTTCAAGTATGGTACTGTGTATTATACACTTCTGCATGGTACAGTAATCACCATCAATTTTTCTCATGAAAGAAAAAATGTACGTAAAGGTCAATTAACAGAACAATACTGATATACAATAATGAGCCATACGAAAGAGTTGAAACAATCGAATTGCAAGTATCTGATCCCGATATAATTGTGACTGGAACGGAAGGACCTATACAGGCTCAAGTTGAACCATATTTTGATGCAATTAGTGGTGAATTTACGGAAAATTACTTGGTAATTCAATTTTTTTTATTTGTTTCAACCTTGGATACAATAAAATCTTTAAGATTAAACTTTCTAAATTCAGTTTCAAATTCATTGCGTTTACTTATAATAAGGGAAAATGTTTTCAACAAAAACTCAATTATGATCTGTATGAAATGATTAGTTAATAATAAATTAATAAATTACTTTCAGCTGGTTTTCTTTACATTTCTCAAGGCTTTATCATTTATTCATTGCACAATTCAAAAGAATTATTCTGCAACAACTAAAGTTACTCAAATCTTAACACCAATGAAGTCGTTAAGAACGATGAAACACATTTCAAAGTATAAAATTGCTGTACTTTTTTCTTGATTTTAAATTTAATAAAAAATTAATAAATAATGTAAACAATGAAGAAATGAAAAAAAGTCTGAAATGATATTTCTCAGAACTCTTCTACAGTATTTTGTTTTCAGTAAATACTAACTTTATTCATGTTCCGATATTCTGTTTAATATTTGTTAGACAATAATATAATTATGAAATGGATGTTACTGATTATCAGGCCTTATGTAAAATGAAAAACTGATAACAATACTTTTTTTCTCTATTCGTTATGGTTAGGTTGCTCCATGTAGTTAACATCGGCCGGAAATCTTCTAAATAACTTATAGGAAATATAAAAAATATATTCATACTTTGTTTTATGCTAATTTTGTTAAGTCTATGATCATTTTGGCATATCAATGAGAAGCGATTAAATGACTTTTTAAAAATTGACTAAAGATAAGCAAAAAAAAAGTTAAAATTTCACTTTTTTCCAGGTCAATTATTGAAAAATTTATCTTTCTCATTTCAAATGCTGTATTACAGACATTTTCATGTTGAAAAAATAAGCGAGAATGAATTTTTTCTTCAAACAACGCGAATGTTGGTGGAACTGAATCCTACAAGCGGATTATTAGAAGTATTTTTTGAAAATTCGAATTTTTTCTTCCTTCATTACAATTTAAATTTTCTGAAAGGTATAAGTAGTTTTATTCGAATTTCGAAAATATCTCGCAGAATTGATAGAAATCCAAAATGTTAAAATTTTTCATGAAATTTCGGTATATTTTTGGTACTTAAACTAATGAAAAATGTTTAGTTAGTTGAATTGATGCGCGGTATCATTGAACAGTTCCAATTATATGAGTGAATTTTGCATTTTTCCGGAATTTTTTCAAGAAAAAGAGAAATAAGATTTTTATAAGCCAAGAAAAAAGCCAATCATTAGTAACAAAGCTGCCAAAAAAATTTAGGCGATATATTTGAACACTATAACGAATGGAACGGAATATTTACGATGTACACAGGATTTCAGTTATTACAGCAGTACCAGTAGCGGTGCATATGTGATGACACTTAAAAATGAGAAACTTACGGTATGTTATGGTAATGAACCTTACGGTAGCAAATTACTATTTTCTATAATATGTAACATAAAAATTGATTTATGGTATGTATTTAATGCAGTATTTTGAATACATCAATTCACAGTTTATTCTTTTCTAAATGATATATGAAATGATTCAGTTATTGGGAGAATTAAAAACGAAGGATATATTTTAAATTTAATTAGTAAATGTTTGTAAAGAAATTGAATTGATAGATTTATCACGAAACAACACTTGTCAAATTCTGGAACGCACAACATTTTACTTCTTTTTTTATTAATCACCAAAATTTTATCAAAGATTTATCTAAAATGAGCAATTTCAGAAATTAGAAATGATTGGTACAGAAATGTTTATTGTTTCGGGACCACTACGTCAAACTGCTTATACGTTATCAAAATTCATAAAACAACGTCTCTCAGTTAACAATATTTCGGGTATGTAACTTCCGAATTTCTTATTTGTAAACAAGAAAATTGTGTTAAGTTTTTAATTGCTTGTTGAAATTCTCAGCATTTCATCATTCATTTGAAAAAATTTTTCATTAACTGACACTAATAATTTGCTAATTTTGCTATTGGAATTTTTGAATTTTTAAAAAATGTCTTATTATAAGGAGCAGAAGAAAGCCGTTTGCACATGCAACTTCGTATTGATATACGAAAAATGTCAAATGTTGAATTAATCACAGAATTTGTAACCGACATGATGCCAGATGATATCGTATATTACACCGATAATAATGGAATACAAGTAAGCTTTTATGCAAGTAATTTATCAATTATATTCCGGAAAAGCTTTAAGTCATGGAAATCATTTATGGTGCCGTTGTTTCCAATTACTTTCATCGAGTATTTAACTGGTTCATTTCATTTTCTTAATTCCTTTGTAATTCCGGAATTTATGCTTGCATGCTATAATGAATGTGATGCATAAAAAACTCATTTATTTACTTCTTTCCGTACTTCCTTTGTCTCAAATAGGTTAAAAGGAAAACTAAACAAAGTTTTAAATTTTCAGTTTCTCATATTATTTTTTTCCCCAGTTGAGAAAATCTTAGAATAATTTGAGTTTCATAATTGCTTATGCATGAATATTTTATTATTTATATCCAAAAAATTCATTATTTGTTAAGATTACCTGTTAATAATAAAATGAGCAAGTTTTTTTAGAGAGAATTATTCATAGAATTCAAATTTTAGTTACTTAAAAGAGCTGAATACAATACATTTGATCGACCGGAAATGAATTATTATCCAATGCCAACAGCATTGGTATTGCAAGATCGGTCTAAACGACTTTCAATTCTTAGTAATGTTCCGCACGGTATTAGAACATTTGAAAAAGTAAATTTCGAAATCATGCTTGGTAAGTAATAAAATTAGCTTGAAACTCAACAACATTGATGATTAAATTTTGAAATTGATAGAAATTAAAATTTACTACACTTCTCTGATTACAAAACTACTAGCGGCATTTTATGAAATCGATAAGGTACTCTTTAATTCTTTTTGTGTTCTTTTTGTTATTTTGTAGATCGCCGTTTAAGTATGGATGATGGAAAAGGTCTCGGGTCCGATGATGATAGTTTATTAACGGACAATTTACCGGTTAATATGGCATTCACGTTTGTTATAGAAGAAATGATACCAGTTAAGGATAAAGTAAACACTACAATTTTATGTTTATAATTTCCATTAAATAATTAAGTATCGATTTTTACCAATAACTAAGCTATATTTCACAAGATTTGAAAATTATAAAACAACAATCATCATTGCATGAAAATTATATTATAATATCGCTTGATCTGTTTTCAAGAAAAAATTCTTTAAAGAAAATTGTTCCTTTTTTTAAATTTCCAAGTTCAGCTTTTTATAAAAATTTCTAATTAACAGCAACAACAACAACAATTTGCATATAACACACTTAATGCTCAAAGAAATTCGTTGCCTTTTTTCACCTTTTAAATTTAGTTTTCGTTCCTTTTTAAACCATTTTAATGAATAGCATCAACGACGATTTGCATACAACACGCTTAATGCTCATTTAGCTCTACAATCACTCATTTATGAGCCGAATATTTTTGTCATTTCCGGTAAGTAATCATTCCAGTTAATCAATTCATAATAGTGTAATCATATCATTTATGAATCGAACATTTGAACATCAGCAATATTTCAATTCTGACATAATTTAACTCGTAAATAATAAGGATATTTTTCCGAAAAAAAATATAATAACTTTTTTCTCTTATAATTTCGGAATTTTTTTTCAACATTTGGTGATAGAGTAACTCATTAGCTGAAAAACAAAAAACGGCAAGAATTTCAGGAATTCTTGAAAATTCACCACTTCATCATCTTCAGTCATTCCCGTGCGACGTGCAATTATTAACCGTCCGTCCTTTAGCATCCGATATAAATCGGCGATTAATGATATTGTATAAAGCGGGTATTGATTGTACTAGTTTAAGGCCCCCGACATGCCGCGGAAACGAACTTGATGTAAGCTTTATACTTGGCAAATATTTTTAAGATACAATGGTTTATTTTTGTCATCCATACACTAGCTATTAATGATTATGTTAAAAATAAGGTTGTGAAGAAAATTAACTGATTTAATAAATTATATCAGTGGCTGGGACATATGAAATGATTATCACATCATTGGTTTATGTAATACCTCAGTGAACTACTTGAACGAAATATTTAAAAAGGGAAAATGTTTGTTCAATAGATCCTTTGAGATAGGTGCTCATTACTAGACTTTTTCAAATGCCAAAAATTTTCTTAGGCGTCGTTGAAGATTTAAATTAGATCATGGGTGCGGGAAATTTAAAATTAAGACAATTCAATCAGATAAACAATTCTTTTGTACAATTGGAATGATGTAATCCTTTCGAATTTTGTTTTAGGAAAGAATTGCTAAATTTTATCAGAGCAGAATAACATTTATTTGACTTTAGTCATGCATATTAAAATTATGGAAAATTAAGTAAGCCTAAATTTCTCTTACCGTATCTATCTGAAAATGGCATTGAAATATTTCATACTGTAATGTCGTAATCTACACCATCAAATATATCCTATAGAAGTCTCTGTATGGGTGAATTGCAGTTAGCGTTGAAAAAATATATGCAATCTATTGGTGTGACAACGGTGCAAAAGACATTACTAAATGGTATCAAACAAATAAGCAAAGAAGTGCATTACGAAAAGGTGACATTTTTCTTGGAACCAAACGATTTTGCAACTTATCTCATACGGTTCAATTAATTATCTGATCGAAAAACATGATTCGATTTATTGTGAAAAAGAAAAAGTAAACCTAAATCAAAATTTTATGAAGTGCCGAAAAAATTGAAAACTTGAAGGCTTATTCTTTTTAATAATTTAAATAATGTTTTTTATGTTCACATATAAATGATTTTGCATAACATTAGCTTTATTTACGCTTGTAAATTTTAATCACTTTTGCTGAAATCAAACTTTTTCTCTTGATATTTTTTCTTTGCAAAATAATTCTTCCCAACAACTTATTTACTGAATGACTTTAAAATTTCTAAAAATTACTTTCTCTTACAATATGTTAGTAAATACATTTTTTGTTGAAAGAACGAAAAAAAAAAACTAAAACAAATCGATTTTATTAAGATTTTGGTTATATTTAGAAACTTTTGCTTGTAAAATTTTTTTTAAACTAATTGAATTATTTCTATTCTTTTATTTCAAAAATTTCTACGTATTTGCCTTATTCCAAATCATCACGTTTGTAAGGTGGTTACTGTTACCAGGTAATGATTTCTTCCTATCTTTCGTTTCCATCATTTCTTGACCATTTCGTTTGCTTAAAATTTGTTTATCTCCCACTTTTTGTAAAATATTGTAACATATAAGTTTATTTTTATACAATTTACTCCAGTTTGCATAGAAAAATTCGAAAATTATCAAAGGACCGAAAAAACTTCTTTAATTTTTTGTAAAAGAGTTTAAAATTTCCCAAATTATAACAAGCCGAGATTTTTTTAAATAGATATTTCACATTTTAAATGAGAAAAATTTTTCATTTTTCACAATATAATTTGGGGAATTGTTCATTTTAATTCGTCTGTTCTATTATCGAGTATTATATTCGATAAATAAAATAATATGCGATTTGGCCAGGATTAAATTTGAACTTTTTTCTCATAATAATTGTTTCAGTTAAAAATTTTATCGTTCCTTTTGTATGTGTAATTATTTGTTGACAGGGAAATTTTTTGCATTTTTCTTTGTAAGCATTAATTATTCTATTGACTCATTAATTGTGGATTGCATAAAAGCTGACGTCCAGAATCAGTTTAAATTATTTCAGATCAATAAATCAATCGATCAAAAACAATACCTGTTAATCACCCTTAATTTAAAATTTTAGTTTATTTCTAAATAAAAACTTAAAATTTCAACGTATATTGTGACATACCAACATGCATCATTGCAATATTATTATATTTATGCGTCTAATTAAATTTCTTTCCATTTTTTTTTTAAATTTTGTTTCTCGAATTTTGACAAAAATCACATGTCCTTAGCAAAATTTGAAGCTCCTTAAAAATAATTCATCTTCCACTTCTGACATATATTACTGATAAAATTACAGTGAACGATTTAATCCATTTTAATCCATTTTTCCAGTAATTGAAATGATTGTTACAAGAATAAATGAAACAATATTTTTCGACAATAATTAAATTAAATTAACTAGATATCAAGCACAAATAATTCTCCAAAGGTTCATTAGCCGTTTTCAAAGTTAATGTGTCTGGCAAATGGAAAACTTAAAAGACATAAATTTTCCAAACTATTTTGCATTTTTAAACCATAAATTGTTGATGCTTTTATGCTTCTCAAAAAAAAAAAAAAATATAATCCTAAATTAAATTTTCTTTCTTTGAATAATAATTACAAAAAAAACAAGATTTATTTTCTCTCTTTTTTTTTTACTTCTTTTTCTCCAAATATCTTTTATTCACCTCTAAATAGGCTAATATGCATAAATATTAATTTATAATATAAAATATTTTCTAGAAATCTTTTGTCTCTTTTTTAAATTTAAAAAGTCTTTTTGTTTTATTCAAAGAAATATCTTATTGGTGTACAAACTACCGCACAATTCATCATTTCATATATTCTTTTCCTGCACTTTTCTATTTTAGTAACAAAAAAAAAAAACATTGAAAGAAAAAGAAAAAGAATGAAAAAAAAAAAAAAAAATAAAAACGAAAAAAGGAAAGGAAGGATGAAAAGAAGAATTATTATAAGTTGTAAATTTTTATAGACTAAACAATAATTTTCCATAGCTTGCAAGTTAATTGCATGTTAAAAATGGATAGTAAAAGATAGAAGTATGCAAAATGAAATTTATAATTATTTCAATAAATACAAAATGTTTGTGGAACTTAATTGCATAGCAAAGAAGAGACAGGAAGAAATGAATTGCAAAGGATGCAAGCATGCATGTAGTCAATGCAAGATGCATGCATGTGTATAATCGTGGAAATTTTGAATAAAATAAAAGAAAAGGAAAAAAAGATATCAGTTTTCCAGTTTTTAAATATATTCGCATGCTTTGAAATAAATTAATGACTAATAAGTTAATTTTTAATTCCTGAAAATATTTGTATTACATATAATTCCGATATATATGTTTATTAATAACACTAAAAAGTAAGCAGCAAATCCAAATTTTTGTAATCTAAAAATTATTGTTATAATATTGCGAATATTATGCTTTTAACTGAAGAAATTACGATTCAATTTTATATTAATAAAATAATAATAGAAATAATAATGATAATAATGATAATAACAATAATAACAGTAGTAATAACAATAATATAATAACAAGAGATACTAATAATGCAAATAAACGAAATCACTTGTTGAACACAATTATAATTAATTAAAAGTATTAATTATTACGATGATAATTTTATCTCCCTTACCAAATATTGCAAGCATATTGTTTTATTTTCTTAATTACAATTATAATTACAATGATTAGATTGGTTGCACAATCGCTTAAAGATCATTGGTGCAAATGAAAGTTAATTAGTTTGTTCAAAAATTAGTTAACATACGTTAATGTTAAACAGTTGATATTTGTTCGAAAAATTAATATTACTATGTGAAAACTAAACTTTCGGTCTCTAAAATTGCAAATTATCTACACATTTATCTTATTTTTTATCTTTTCCTTTCCTTTTTCCCATTTGCTTCAAATTAAAAGCAAAAAAAGAAACTTAAACTTTTTTGAACTTTGTTGTAAAATTTCGACAAATGTTTGCTTGTCGAAATAGCTACTACTAAACGATAGTAATCATGTTGCGATAAATATTTCTAATTCATTCATAAATTATCTTAATGATATTCCTTTACCGTAGTTAATATCATTGTTTATTTCAAAATAACCATAAATCATATGGCACGAATGAATGATATCTGTTAATGATTATCAGAATTGTCAAAAATCTTATCATCAGAAAGTCATAATATTTATCAGTATTTGTCAAGACTATTAAATATATTATCAAAAAATCATGAAGAATTTACGGACATCAAATATTATCAAATTTTTACCAAAAAAAGGAGGTAGGAAAATGATAAGAATAAAATTATCCATACATTTATCATATCGAATTTTATCATTACTAAACTGATTAAATATGCATATTACAATAACAGTTTAAATGAGGATGGTTTGATTTTGATATTTAGTAGGATCATTTGTGTGATAAAATTTCTGATGATTATTTTAATTTCCTAATAACTTCCATTAATTTATTAGTATTATTCTTTTTAGCATAAAAGCTGCATAATTTTACTTTATTTTTCATCATCTCTACCATTACTAATTTTAAAAACAAAACGTTAGAGTTTGAAAACAAAAATTGTGCGTAATATTTAATATATATTTCCAGGTTTGGAATGTTCTTCAATTAATGAGTGATTAATTAGCAAGAAAACAGAAGACATTCATTTTTCGTTTTAGAGGAGTTCCTCTTTATTCCTTTCCCAAATGAAACAACAAAATTTTTTAACCTTTAATACCTAGAATTGTTCTACTTGAATGGAAGTTAATTTATGGCATCCAAAAAGTTTCATTTCAGTAATAATTAAATTCAAAGCATTAATGGAACGAAATTTTTTTTCAATTTTGTTTTCAAAAATTATCCATTTTAGTTTCGATGATCTTTTTTTTCAATTATTGAAGTA